>AP025064.1:33690412-33841538 GCA_036186865.1 Eustoma russellianum
TGCACCACTCAAAGAAGCAAGATTCAACACCATACGAACAATACAAGGCCAAGAAACAACAATTCATTATATACTGCTTGTCTCAAATCCAAGGTACATACAATGGCTATTGTTTCTCACAAAGGTGAGTTGGAAGGTATGTCTACACAATGCCCTCCTCTTTTTGATGCAATAATTTTGTTCATTGGAAACTAAGAATGAGGCTATTCTTAATGGCTATAGACATCGATTTATGGTCTATAGTTGAAGATGGGCCGTACATTCCAATGAAAGTTGTACAAGTTAGTGGAGTCACACGGGAGGTTGAAAAGTATAAAAGTGAATGGTCATTGGAAGATAAAAAGAAAATGTCCATGAATGCTAAAGCTATGCAATTACTTTTGAAAGGACATACAACTTCTGAAGTAGGATATGTGTCAAATTGCGCAAGCGCACACGACATGTGGAAATCACTTGTATTAAAGCATGAATGTACTAGTGGTGTTAAAGAGTCAAAAATAAACATGCTTATGACTGAATTAGATACTTTCAAAATGTTGCCGAACGAATCCATAACATCTATGGATTTAAGGATTACTAATATTTTCAATGCTCTTGAAGCTTTAGGGAAGTCATTTTCAAACAATGAAAAAGTTCAAAAGGTGCTACGAAGCATTCCTGCTGAATGGGATCCAAAGGTGACTGCAATCGAGGAGACAAAGTCAATTACTAAGATGGATTGATCGGGTCTCTTAAAGTCCATGAGGTAAAACTAAACCAACGGAAGTCCGAGTCATCTAAATCATCAAGTAAGTCTATAGCTTTCAAAACAACTGAAACACATACAAATAATGATGACAGTAATAGTGATACTGAATTAGATGATGACTTGATATTAATAGCAAGAAAACTTAGGAAGTTTTTCAAACGTATTTCATACAATTGTCCCACGAAGAAAAATAATAATAATAACAACAATAATAAACAAGCCAAGGACAAGGAGGCACAAACGACAAAGACAAAGGAGTCTAAGGCAAGGAAAGGGAAACGAGCAATGAAGGTGAGCACATGGAGCGACTCATCCGACTCAGAATCTGAAACTGAGGAAGCTCAAGTCTGCTTCGTATCAAACGAGGTATGTTCTTCATCTGATAGTAATTCTGATAGTGACATGACAATTGATAAAATGTATGAAGAGTTCTTAAGAATACATGCTCACTGTAAGAAGCTCTCTAAAGAAAAGAAGAAACTAATTGAAGAAAACAACAAGTTGAAGACGTCCAACTTGGAATTTTCTGATCAATTAGAATCTCTCAAACAAAAGTCTACTAATACTCTTGATTCTTTAGAGAATAAAATTGAATCATATTAAAAAGATAAAAAAAAGATAAAAACGGAAAATAATATGTTAAAGTCCAAGTTGGAAAATTGTGAACATGAGATAATACAACTTAAGTCTTCTAAACTTAACTTAAAAAAATGTTAGAACAATTTAAATCGTGTGCTAATATGTTAGATACACTAATCTCATCACAAAAATATGGAAATGATAAAACCGTCTTAGGCTATAAAGAAGAAGAGACAAAGTAGGTAGAAAGACTAAGTTTGTATCTTCAACTACTAAACAACCTTATAAAGATATAAAAACAACTTTGCCTACTAAATCTTCTTCTACTCCTTCTGTTTATTCTAAGGCAAAAATGCAACATACACCCATAAAAGCACACACGCATAAACATACATCAAGGCCAAACTTTGCATCTAGACAACCTAGAAATTATGCCTATATGTATACAAATGCAACTAGACATAATAAAATGCATCCAACTTATTATAAACCTAAGTATAGGCAACACTCTTATAAGTCTTATAGGAATGCCTATGAACACACTTATATAGCGCCATTTAAGAAACAAAATCACATGGCTTATACACATTATAAAAATCGGCCATCATATAATAATTATCAACCATGGCGCAACGTGTATAATGCATCTTCACTTATGTGGAATGATCATCTATATGCTTATCCTTCTTATTTTAACCATGCTAAAAATGTGCCTAAAAGGTATGTTCAAGTTTGGATACCTACGGGATATCTAAACAAGAATAGTGCCCCTAACATTCAAGGACCCAAACAAAGGGTACCTAAAACTTTGTCTCCATTGTAGGAAAAACGCAAAGAATGCAAGAAGGAGGCAAAGTCAAAGAATCTGAAAACCAAATGGTTTTTAGATAGTGGATGTTCGAGGCATATGACGGGGAACCCCAAACTATTCATAGAATTGGAACATATCAAGAATGGTGGCAAAGTAACATTCGGTGACAACAACAAAGGACAAATTGTTGGAAAATGAACAATTGGGGACCCTAACACATTTCAAATACGAAATGTGTTGTTAGTAAGCAATCTCTCGTATAATTTACTTAGTATTTCTCAACTTATAGATTGTGGTTATAATGTCTCTTTTCTTCTCAATTCTTATGATATAATAAATGAAAAAGGAGAAACGGTTTTAAAAGGAAATAAAGATGGTAATATTTATACTCTTACCTTAGATAACATGTTAGATGCTAAGGTTAAGTGTCTAATATCACATGACTTAGATGTAAATTTATGGCAAAGAAGATTTGGCCATATTGGAATTTCAACCATTAGGAAATTATCTAAAAAGAATTTAATTAGAGGAATGCCTAAGTTAGACTTAGATAATTTTCAAATGTGTGAAACATATATTAAGGGAAAACACATTAAAGAAACCTTAAAACCGAAACATGAAGTGAGTACTGGTCATGTACTAGAATTGCTTCACTTAGACTTGTTTGGTCCAAGTAGGACAAGAAGTCTAGGTGGACACTACTTTGTGTGTGTCATAGTAGATGATTACTCACGCTACACATGGACATTGTTCTTAACACACAAAGATGATGCTCCATTAGCAATCGAAACCCTTATTAAGCAACTTGAAAACATTTATGAAGAAAATGTTAAAAGGATTAGAAGTGATAGAGGTGGAGAATTTAAAAACAAAGACGTAATCAAATTTTGTGAACTATATGGAATTAAACATGAATTCTCACCACCTAGAACACCACAACTCAATGGAGTTGTTGAACGCAAAAATAGTACAATTCAAGAAGTTGCTAGGACAATGCTTTGTGAAAATAAATTACCTAAATATTTATAGGCTGAAGCTGTTAGTTGTGCATGCTATATTGTAAATAGGCTTACTATTAGAAAGAAATTAAATAAAACGCCTTATGAATTACTAAACAATAGACAAACTATGATAGATTATCTTAGAGTATTTGGATGTAAATTTTTTGTGTTAAACACTAAGGATAATCTAGAAATTTGAGAAAAAGTCTATTGAATGCATATTTTTTGGGTATTCAACTAACTCAAGAGCATATAGGTGTTATAATCCTTCATCTAGAAAAATAATTGAATCTATACATGTGAAATTCAATGAAAATGCATGCTTTGAAGTTAGTAATAAAACTCAAAATAAACCTGAGAATAATGTTGAAAATATGTTTGATGATGTTGTAATACTTGAGCCTGTACTTGATCATCTAGAGCAACTCCCCCTGAACAAGACATGCATGAACCCTTAGATGAAATAAATCAAGAGACTTTGCAATTGGAAGATAATACAACTAATGATCCAATTACATATGATAACGTTCACACTAATGAAACACTTGAACAAGATGAGGGTGAACCTAGTCAATCTAGGAATTGGTGGCACCCTAGAGAACTAATCATTGGGGATCTAAGTGTTGGGGTTAGAACACGTAGAAATATAAGTCAACTTGAAGGACATAGCTTAATCTCACAATTAGAACCTAAGAATGTAAAGGAAGCCTTAGGTGATATATCGTGGATAGAAGCTATGCATGAGGAATTGAACCAATTCACAAGGAACAAAGTGTGGGACCTAGTAGCTAAACTTGAACACAAGTCTATAATAGGAACTAAGTGGGTCTTTAGGAATAAAATGGACGAACAAGAAAATATTACATGGAATAAGGCTAGGCTAGTCGCACAAGGTTATAATCAACAAGAAGGTATAGATTATGAAGAAACCTTTGCACCCGTTGCACGACTAGAAGCAATTAGATTGTTACTTGCGATTGCAAGTCTAAGCAATATTAAGCTCTTCCAAATGGATGTCAAGAGTGCATTCTTGAATGGATACATCCAAGAAGAGGTGTTTGTCAAATAACCCCCTGGATTTGAAGATCCAAAGAAACCTAACCATGTTTACAAGCTTAAGAAAGCTCTATATGATTTGAAACAAGCTCCAAGAGCTTGGTATGATAGATTTGCAAATTTTCTTATTGCAAATAATTATCAAAGGGGGACCATCGACAACATATTATTTCTAAGAAGAAAAGATAATGACTTGTTAATAGTTCAAATATATGTAGACGATATTATCTTTGGTTCAACCAACCCTACCTTAGTAAAAGACTTCGAAGAGTGTATGAAGTCAGAATTTGAAATGTCAATGGTAGGAGAATTGAACTACTTCTTAGGCCTTCAAATCAAACAAACCCCCTCAAGGAATTCACATTAGCCAACTTAAGTATGTCAATAATATGATTAAGAAGTTTGGCTTTGAAGAATTGAAACCTACAACTACCCCCATGAGTGTTAGCACCAAACTTAATAAGGATGAAAATAGTAAACCTTTTGATGACACACTTTATAGGTCTATGATTGGCTCATTGTTATACTTAACTGCATTAAGACCTGATATTATGTTTAGTGTGTGTATGTGTGCTAGGTTTCAATCTTGTCCTAAGATATCTCACTATAATGTAGTGAAAAAGATATTTAGATATCTTAAGCATACACCTCACTTAGGACTTTGGTATGATAGAAACGCTAAGTTGGAATTGTACGCATATAGTGATGCTGATTTTGGTGGTTGCAAGTTAGATAGAAAATCCACTAGCGGTATATGTCAATTCATAGGAACCAACTTGATCTCTTGGTTTTCTAAAAAGCAAGCTAGTGTAGCTCTTTCTACCACTGAAGCCGAGTATATTGCTTTGAGTCTATGTACTACCCAAATACTTTGGCTTAAACAGCAACTTAGTGATTTTGGCATTAAAATGAAAAAGATTCCAATTTTCTGCGATAGCACAATCTTTCTTGGAATCCGGTGCTTCATTCTAAGGCCAAACACATTGAGGTGCGATACCACTTTCTTCGCGATCATGTTCAAAATGAGGATATAGTCATAAACCATATAAGAACTGATCACCAAACTGCTGATATCTTTACCAAACCCCTTAATCAAGCCACATTTGAAAACTTACAAGCTAAGCTAGGTATGATGGCTTACGACACCATTGTATAGTTCTATCTTTTGCTTGATTTGCAAAATAAAAGGGGAGATAGAATAAGAACATGATTTTAGTTGGTAAGTCATGATTTGGTATGATAAGTTTCAATTGGTATAAGTTGAGTATAGTTTAAGGGGGAGAGTATAAGTTGAGGGGGAGCATAACTATTTAAAATTTTGTTGAAACAAAGTTTGAAAACAATTGGTAAGATTTATGATGTTAAACAAATGGTTATGAGTTGTGACATTAAAATCATGTTAAGTTATTTTGAAAATTATTCAAAAGGGGGAGAATGTTGAAAAATATGTTTGGATAATTTTCAAAGTCATGATTTTAAGTGGTGAATACTTAGAAATGTCACATATGGTGTTATAAGTGATTAAAGGTTGAAAAAGTGAAGAAAAATGACGTGGATCTCTCAGGCAGAGACACATGGATCGATCCATGTACATAAGCCCCTCACGTGGATCGATCCATGTTGAACTGAGAAGAACCAAAAACTTACTGTGAGACGTCGATCTCTCACGTGGATCGATCGACGTACGTCAACCCCTCACATGGATCGATCCACATCTCACAAAATGTTTAGGGTTTTTAGAAATATTTTTCTAAAATGTGTAAAAATGGTTGTTTTCATTTGTATATGATTTATACATGCTCATTATGTGAATCTTATGTGATTTTGATGATTTTAAATGTATTGTGACTAACGTGCCTTGGAAGTTTCTACAACTTACCAAAAAGGGCAAAATTGGTATTTTGAGTTTTGTAGGAACATCACATGGTGAAAATATTTCAAGGATGTATTCTCATTATATTTATCATGACAAAGGTGATATCATGAGTATTTATGACCATCCAGGCCATTTCTAGAGTTTTTATATACCAGGGGTATTTTGGTCATTTTACCCCGAGGGTATTTTTGGTATTTTCACTCAAGGAATCTCTTGAGCATATTATTATCTTCATTCTGGAGCTGATTTATTATTAACTTGAAGATAATATGGTGATTCTTTATTATAGTCTCTCACATGATGATATTGTTGACTATAGCTGGATATGTGACGATTTGAGATGTCACGTTCTATTTTTTCTTGAAGACTCTCTTATATGTGTTATAAGAGCACATTTATCATCATTATTAATAGATATTAAAGGTGTCAAAGGTTTGGAAATGTTCATGACATATAAGAAGAAATATTGGGGATTTCGGTGTTACATGTTGACATAATCTTGTCAACTATTATCTATTAATTTCTTCTTCTAAAATCTGAGTTGCTACACACATATGTATGCTTAAAAACGTGCATATACAGTTGGATATGAGGTGGAACTCATTTTATGAGTTGGTGACAAGTGGACAAATCAAAAAGGAGCTAGTTGGCAAAAATGCCAACTTGGAAATATTCAAATGTAGCCAAACGACTACTTGGTTTTCTTGGTGTTATCATCAGATTTTTTGAAGACAAATGAAGACTTCACATATCCTATTCTTGTGCTTGAAGTTGAGGATAATTTGGTGGTATTATCCTTTCTTATTTTATTAAAGAAAATCAAAACTATTTTTGGAAAAAATGTGGAGTAGCCAACGGCTACTACTCATGTTTAGAGCTGAATTTTGTATTTGAATTCTTCAAATCACACATGCCTATTCTGAAGAAAGGATTTGAGGTTATTTTGGTGCAATTATGTTCTCTTATTATCTACATTTTGCAAAGGATAAATGAGACTTGCCATGGTGGAATTTTCGGCCAACAAGGTGTATCCAAGGTGGACCAATTATGTTGTCTTATTTTGCCAAGTGTACAAGGCCAACCAATGATGAGAAGACATTTGGACTTGATGATGAAGATAGTTACACATTGGAAGTCTTATCTCCAAAGCTCAAATCACACTATAAATAGAGGCAATGGTGAAGAAGATGTAACATACTTGAAGCTCACAAGCATTTGTTGAATTGTCTAGTTATCATCTTCTTGTTGTTGTTGTTGTTGTTCTTGTTCCATTATTTTTAGCAAAGGTGTTCTTGTTGTTTTGTGTTAAGCTACAAGCCTCTTGAGCTTCATTTTTAAGATTGATTAGCCATTCTTATAAGGCTATATCAATAGGTGGTAAAGGTGTTGCAACTAAGTATTGCTTAGAAGGTGATTATCCAAGTCTTGAGTAAGGTTGGTGTACAACCCAAGGATCAAGCTTGGTTCTTGTTGTAAGGTGATTCATTTGATAGTGAAATCCAAGAAAAGGTGTTCCTTGGGACTGGAGTAGGTCACATTGACCGAACCAGGATAAATGCTCGGTGTTCTTGTCTTGTTTCTTCATTTCTGTTTTCTGCCCGTTTTTACTGTAGTTTTCACACAACTTCTCACAATTTGAAAAAATAGCTAATCATTTTCAAAATTCATGATTTTTGGTGGTGTTATACTTCAGCCTGTTAGCTTTCATTTGCAACAAGAATTACTTGATTTGAGCAAGGGAAAGTTAGTCTTTCAGTCTTTGCAAGATAACTGCTCCAATCTGGCGGTAATCTGACCAGTTTTGAGAAAACTTAAATTCTGTAGTTATCAAGAATTGTTTAAGGTCAGGGCCTTTCGAAAACATCATCTACAAATCCTAAGGAGTGTTTTGATATAAAGATCAACCTTTTTGGTTGAGTATTCAAAGTGACACACGTTTTTCAAAATCACCAACATTCTGTCCAATTTTGTCTAGATTGACCATCTGAATCCTTTTATTTGTTTGAAGGGTCAAACAATCTTATTTTTGTCTGATTTTTGGACAGAGTCTTGTTAACACATTGAAGTTAAATTCTGGAAAGTTTCATTATTTTTGGAGGTGTGTACACTTATTTTTGAATTTTTCAAAAACGGGTTCTGAATCTGAAGTGATATCAGATTCTGTTTTCAAAGGGGATTTTCACAAAGGGTTATAGTGTAATTTCCGCTAACCACTATTCACCCCCATCTAGTGGTGTTTATTGCAGGTGCACGGTCCAATATAATTCTCACCCGACCGGATCACAACTATTCCCTGAAACGAATATAAGTCGTTATAATAATCGACGTGTTTGCGGTCATGGTCGAGGTCGAGGTCGTGGCCGTGGAAGAGGCCGCGTCCATGGTAGAAATTTTGCACCATACCACCTGAAGTAGGAAAACATAAAAATCCATGAGAAAATACAAAGACCATGAAAATTGGTGCACTGGCTAATAACCATGAAGAAACTTGCTATCGATGTTGGAGCCCAAGGGCATTGGTCGCGTACTTGCCGCAGTTCAAAGCATTTGGTTGAACATTATCAAGCATCCAAGAAGGATAAAAGCAACGGGGAAAACAAATTCATTTTGCATACTTCGCTAACATAGTAGATGATGGTCAAATGAATTCAAATGATCTCACTCTTTTCGATTTGAGGATTTTCTTACATAGCCAAATATGGATGGAAATGGGATCCAGTTTGTGACTGTAAATAATCAAGAATGATTGAGAAAATTGTTTCGATGAATTTCATGTTTTATTAGAATTATAAGTTGTGTTTTCGTTTATTATGTGATAGCATGCACTTTTTGTAAAAATTTGCATTACTTGCCTAAATAAAATTGTTTAGAATTGTTTTGTCTATTTCCCATGTATAAGTCCAATTCACGTTTATATTATGACTTGAAAAACAAATTTTATAAATTTTAATTGCCGTGCAAAGAGTTTTTCATCAAGAAACACAATTCACTATTTTTGACTTGATTATTTAGAATTAAATTTAATAATGAAAATTGTATATGTTATGCTAGACATTTATTCAAGATGAATGATGCGAATATATGTCTGGTTGACAGTGGAACAACATACACGATTCTTTGCCATCAAAAATATTTTTTGATGTTACAATTGGCAAAAACAAATGTTTGTACAATTTTTGGTACTACAATATTGATTAAGGACTCCGGAAGAGCAACAATTGTATTGCCAAATGGTACACATATCTGGTTACTACGACATTACTATCTACCAGGTTGAAAAGAAACCCATTGAGTTTCACGGATATACGTCTCAATGTTTTCATCTTGAAACCATGAATGAGGGGAATATAAAATTTTTATGTATTACATACAATGATTCAAGCCAGAAGCTTGTTAAAGGAAAATTCCCAATTTTCTCATCTGGATTGTATTATGCGACTATACACCCAGTAAAATCTAATAATGAGATGAACCAGAAGTTCAACGATCCAAAGCTATTTATGTTATGACATGATCGACTTGGTCATTCGGGTTTATAATGATGCGTAAAATTGTTCAAACTCACATGGACACCCTTTAAAGAATTGGAAGATTCTTTTGCCTCGTGATTGTATCTGTGTCGCTTGTTCACAAGTAAAACTAATCAAGAGGTCATCCCTGATAAAGGTTCATGTTGAATCACCTATATTTTTACAACGAATACAAAGGGATATTTATGGACCTATTGATCCACCTTATGGGTTATTTCGTTATTTTATGGTCTTGTTGGATGCCTCCTCAAGATGGTCTCACGTGAATTTGCTCTCGACGAGAATAGTATCTTTTGCCAAGCTTCTTGCTCAGATTATACGCTTAGCAACACAATTTCTGGATTATCCGATTAAATTTATTCGTCTTGATAATGCCGGTGACTTTACTTCCCAAACTTTTAGTGATTATTGCTTGTCGATTGGGATTGACGTTGAGCATTCAGTAGTACATGTGTACACTCAAATGGCATGGCAGAATCATTTATTAAAAGTTTACAATTGATTGCTCAATCTATGATTTTGAGGTCAAATTTACCAACATCGGCTTAGGGACATGCAATTCTGCATGTATCTGCTTTGGTCCAGCTTAGACCTAGTTTGTTTCAACCATACTCGCATTGCAGAAGATATCTGGCCAGTAGCCTGATATTTCACATTTAAAGATGTTTGGTTGTGTGATTTATGTTCCGATTGCCCCACCACAACGGACAAAACTGGGTCCTCAAATATGTTTAGGAATATATTTGGGTTTTGATTCTCCTTTTATTGTAAGATATATTGAGCCCTGACAGGTGATTTATTTAAGGCAAAATATGGCGATTGCCATTTTGATGAGAAAGTTTTCCCGCCGTTAAGGGGAGAGAAAGTACCATTTCCTGAAGAATATTGCAAATCAGTTATCTAACGCATTTATTGATAGTAAAAATGTAACAAAATACCATATGCCAGCAATGTGTACGCCGATTCGACTTGATGTCTCTGAAAGATATAATGATGGTATAACAAAAATCAAGTCTGAAATATGGGCGCTTAGTCGATGCAAAAGATAAGAACCCTCGAAAGAAAAGGGTACAACTTAATACTCCAGAAGAGAAAAGAAGTTTGCAACTTGAAAGCGCTATAGACTTAGAAACTGATCAGTCTAAAATTGATAAACAAGTTGCTCATGATAAGCAAGTGAACACAATTTTGAAGATATCTCTTTGAATTATGTAAGTACAAAAGAAATTAGGATAGACAAAAGGTTATTATTGGTCATGTTTTTGCTTATACGATTGCATGTGAAATTATGAATGAGGACCCTGAACCGAGGTCCATTGAAGAGTGTCGACACAGAAATGATTAGCCAAAATGAAAAGATGCAATTCATGCAGAACTAAAATCGTTAGAAAATCACAAAGTATTTGGACTTGTATTTTAAACCCGTGAATGGATAAAACCTATTGGATATAAATGAGTTTTTGTACGAAAACATAACGAGAAAAATGAGGTTGTGCGACACAAGGCACATTTTGTTGCATAAGGTTTTTCACAAAGACCTGGGCTTGATTATGATGAAACATATTCTATGGTAATTGACGTCATAATATTACGATATCTAATCAGTCTAACATTCACTAAAAACCTTGATATGCGATCAATGGATGTAGTTACCGTATGCTTATATGGATAATTAGATAATGATATTTATATAAAAACCCCAGAAGGATTTAAATTGCATGAAGTATATAATCAAAGATTATACTCAATCAAATTACAGAGATCATTGTTAGGAAACAAAAAAGATCACTGCAAAACGCGCAGTTGAAAAAACAAAATTGATCTCCTATTTCCTACCAATGATCCATGTTGTTCGTTTAATTCGATGAAAGAAATTCAAAAAACTACCTCAGTAGATTCGAAATCCGCAGACCTAGGAGATGCAAAAACACGAACACCCTCTGTCGGTATCCACACAAATGCTTCCGTCTAGAGTGCTAGCTCTTGAACGGCGCAGCTGAGAACTTTGGTTTCTCCAAAACAATTTTTGGATTTCGTTTTTTCTGTTCTCTGTTGTACGAGATACACCAGGATATATACATATATATATATATATAGATATCAAAATCCATGCCAGATATGGATTCTATTGTTATTATCCGATGATATATATATATATATAAGTATATATAAAAACATAATAATAATAATAATAATAATAATAATAATAATAATAATAATAATAATAATAATAATAATAATAATTAATATCTGATATTAATATTATTAAAATCAGCCCATACGCATTGTTGTGTGTGACCCGATAGGCCCATATTAATTAGCAGTCGGTTAAATCTCTATTAAACCAACAAGTCGTAATTGGCCTCTAGCAAGGCATTACCACTACCCAATTAATATGAGTAAAGTCCAACTAGCCTAATAATAGTACATGCATTAATCTCTTTGTCACACGATATCTAGTTTGAGCATAAGTTATGGTCTGCGTCATACTTATATTGTTCAAACATATGATTACTCGATCTCTAAGTAGACTGATAAAACAAACGACATTGATCACACTATCAATTTATTTGAGCATGGTCATGCATTTCACAGTCTCACAAATCGAGAGGCCCAAAGATATCTCTCTCAAAAGAGAGGGACAAATTCTGTCTTGATTGTCCAATATCCTCTATATAATTTCTATCATATTCAATCATGACCTTTATTATTATCCAGTTATGGATAACCGTTTGATCATGTGGAAACTATGATAATCTCAAGTCTAAAGATTAAAACATGACTATCATGAGATTTACTTATGATGCTAATCCATGTAGTAATCTTATGATGGGTCTATCCAATACATTGTTCTCTAACAAGTATCTATAAGATTGTTTTGTATCACCATACACATAATCATCTCATGATTATCAAATCAATACTCATAATGGTTATAAATTATTTTATCTCTATAACAATAATAAACCAGGGACATATATCATAATTGTGTAACATACTAACCAACAATAATGATAAAAAAACCTCTTTATTAATAAAAAAAATGTATAACATAAACATCCAAATAATGGCCTAGGGCACATACACTAACAATCATTGTATGTATTTAAACCATCTTGCAGGATGTGATATAATCATCTTTGTGAGTACCTTGTTTAAGAAGGATATAGATATAATCCAATTTGTCATTGTGTATTTATCAAGAGATCTGAGAGTGGATTATCTATAATTGCAGTATATGTTAATGATTTAAATTTTGTTGGATCTCCTAAAAATGTTACTAAAACTGCTAATTATCTCATGAAAAAGTTTGAGATGAAAAATCTTGGCAAGACCAAATTTTGTCTAGGCTTGCAAAGCATTTGTCTATTGGAATTTTTATCCATCAATCTACATACATGGAGAATATCTTAAAACGATTCCATATGGATAAAGCATATCCATTGAGTAGTCCTATGGTTGTACAATCCTTAGATGTAAAGAAGATCCATTTCGACCACAAAAAGATGATGGAGAATTATTAGGTCCAGAAGTACCATATCTTAGTGTTGTTGTGCACTAATGTAACTTGCAAATTGCTCAAGACCAGATATAGCATTCTCAGTGAATTTATTGGCAATGTATCGCTCAACACCAACATGAAGACATTGGAATGGTGTCAAACACATTTTATGTTATCTTCGTGGAACCCCAAATATGGGTTTATACTACTCAAAGAATTCTGATTCACAATTAGTAGGGTATGCTGATGTCGAATAACTTCTGACCCTCATAATGGAAGATCACAGAGTAGATATATCTTTACTTGTGGAGGTGCAGCCATATCATGGAGATCATTGAAGCGGAAATTAACAGCCACATCTTTCAACCATTTTGAGATTTTGACATTACATGAAGCATGTCGTGAATGCATATAGTTGAGGTCAATGATTCATAATATGCAAGAGTCATGTGGCTTATGTTCACTAAGGAAGACTCCAATATGTTTGAGGATAATGCTGCATCTATTGCTCAAATTAAGAATGGCTACATCAAAGGAGATAGAATGAAGCATATATCATCGAAATTTTTTACACTCATGATTATGAGAAGAATTGTGACATTGATATCAATCAGATACAATCAAGCAAGAATTTTGCTGATTTGTTCACCAAAGCACTACCAACGACGACGTTTAAAAAGATGGTCTACAACATTGGAATGCGTGGACTTAAAGACTTATCAAAATCAGGGGAGTGTGATTGCTACATACACATTGTACTCTTTTTCCTTCATTCAAGTTTTTATCCTATTGGGTTTTTCTTGGCAAGGTTTTAACGAGGCAGTGCATCACAAGAACCAATTTTTATTAATGTATACTCTTTTTCCTTCGTCCAAGTTTTTATCCCACTGAGCTTTTCTTGGCAAGGCTTTAACAAGACATATTCTATAAAATTTTTAAATTCAAAGGGGAGTGTTACGAATTATATAAAATTGTGGATGCCCAATGTATTCTTGAGAACAACAAGGGTTACATCAATCCAAATGTGTCATAGTGAATAACAAATGGTGTAACCTATTCAATGTATCACCATCCTCAAAGTCATATAAATAGGATACTATGTTGGACATATTATACGCACCTTTGAATAAAACAAAGAATACATTTTATTCTATACTTATTCTCTTCTTTATTCCATATTTTCTATATTGTATTACTTCAATTTATAATATATATGTATGTATGTATGTATGTGTATGTGTGTGTGTGTATATTGTGATGTAATAACTCCAATAAGTAAGTTAGAATAGAGAAACTTAACAGATAAAAGGTCATTACCGACAAAATGCTAATCTACAGGATTTTCCTAACTGTGAGATTGTAATAAGCTTCAAAAGTAACATTTTTTAAGTATATACTATATTTTTATTTGTTTAGTATAATGAAAACTCTGTCCACAAAATTTTTGGTATAAGACATTCATGTGCCAAAAGAAGTTGAGTTTGCAACAAAATAACCCCTACTAATATATTTTTTTGGCTCATCCCTGCTAATACATAGTTGTCTACTTCTATATTTTCTTTTGTCCCAAACTTTTAATGAGAAATAATAATTACTCTATTTCCTTATTTTTGTTTTTCTGCTTTTTTCTTTTCTATGTCAAAATTGGAGAGATCGTATTGTACTCATTATTGATCACAATGGAGATTATTTAAGTAGTATAAGGGTCTTGTGGTCTTCACTCCTAGTTTTGGAAGGGTTTCCACGGTAAAAATTGTCTTGTGTTGTAGATGTAGATTATATGGTGAAATGCTGCGTAAACGCAATTTCCCAGGACTGGTCGGAGTTGCATCCCCAACGCAAAATAGAGTTTTTCTTCTTTATATTTTTATTGTCTCACTCACTTATCTCTTGACCTATCATACCCTAAAAATCATATTTTGATTCAGGTTACAACTACTACTACAACAACATTACCCCGTATATGGTAGGATATAGGGAGGTCGGATGTACACAACCATACTCATGTATGAGAAACACGCAGAGGTTGTTTTTAGATGACCCATAATGAAAATAGTGTCAAGCTGTGCCGATCAACTGCTACTTCACAATATAAGAAACGCGGCCAATTTAGTGAGTCATTTTGCTTTATTCCATCATATTCCAAAGTCAAGGAAGAATGTGTCCTTGACTCCATTGGAAACGGAAACTGACTCTGGTTACAACTCCAAGAGTCAATTGAACTTATGGGCTTAAGTTCCCAAAATAGGTCTCTCCAAATAGAAGGAGTACCCTACAAACTGTTCCGATCGACTAGTTAGAAGACGATAGCAGCCCAGCAACAAATCATCAAGACTCAAACTTTTTTCTTGACAACATATCAAAACCATTGTCATCGGTGTGAATCTTCTCAAGTTCTATCAACTTGGAACCCACTGCATAATAAATGCAATGATAAGAAACATCAATATGCTTAGACCTCGAAAGAAGTGAGGAATTCTTCGATAAATGAATGACACTTTGATTATTACAATATAAAACATATTTTACTTGTTTCAAGCCAAGCTCCATTGTGAACTTTCTCAACCACAATAAATTTTTTGTTCCTTCCACCGCCGCTGTAAACTTGGTATCAGTAGTAGAAAATATAACACACTTTTGCAATTCTGATTGTCAAGCCATGCCTCTCCCGACAAAAGTTATTATTGTAGGATCAGCAAGGAACCACTAGAAAAAAGGGGGTTGAATAGTTGGTGCGGAAAGTGTGGTTTTTAAAATAGTTTTGACTCAAGAACTCAAGTTCTCAAAACAGTTTCTGTTTTCAGGACCAGTTTTAAAACGTTTTTAAAACTAGGTTGTAGGTCTTCAAAAATTCTGAAATTTTGAGAGAACTTAGCCTCAGATGTTTTGAGTGTCTCATAAAAATTTCAGATTTAAAATTCAACCTCTAACCCCTTGAAAATTTGTTGGTGGTCAGATTGCGCAAATCTACCAGAAACGGTAGACGGATTTGAAAAATTAATTCCAATTTGTGCGTAACTCCAAATGCTCTGAAAATTTAAATATTAACCCCTTATAAGTTTTATTTAAATGTATTGAAACAGTTTTGAAAAATTCTTTTTTGAAGTTAGTCAAATACGATCAAAGTCTCAACCTTTGCAAGCCTGAAAATCAGACTGCACTAGTCTTAGAAATTTGGACATTTGGATAACTTATACTTATCCAAAAGGGTTGAAACTTACGCCAAAAGAACCCTAAGACGTGTGGCTATGTTTTCTGAAAGTTTCGTAATTTTTGAAATTCGTTTACTATATTTATGAACGTAATCAAAAATGATAAATAGTGCTGAAACTGAAAGTAAATGACACCAAGAATTTTATACTGGTTCGGTTATAAACAACATACTCCAGTCTTCGAGGACACCTTCCTCGGTTTACACTAATCACACAACACAAAAACACCTTACCACAGGGTTGATAGATTTATACACCAACTCCAACCATTTACAAACATTGTATGTTGAATACAATGCACACGAACACCACCACCTTGCAAGTCTAAGATTGATCACACCTTGATCAATCTTTTACAACAATGAAAAGAATATGTGGTGGTCTATAAGAAGCCTATTCAAGTATATGAATGTAAGTACAATAGGCTTTTAGGAAGAAGAAAGAAAGAGAGTGTAGAAGAAAAAGACTATGCATTTTTGATGCTTCAAGATTTCAATGCTTGTTCTTGTTCTTGTTTTGCTCTTCTTCCTTCCTTTTTAACAATATGGCGCCCCCTTGCTCTTCTTCCCTTCTTGAAAATTATCTTCTAAGTCTTTGGAAGAATGTGTGGCATCATTGTGACATGTCTTTGCTTACTTGGCATCTCCTCATTGGATGATCATTAAGCTCTTGCTTGCTTGGCACTCATTGATTGGTTGGATGTTGTCATCACTTGATGACTAGGAAAATCTGAGAATACCACTTAAAACATGTGCCAAAATCATCATAACATAGTTACCATAACTTCCAAGATCATCACATAAATTAAGCAAGACAATTTTCTTCAAAAAGGTATCAAAATTTCGGCCATTACATGTCTTGCACATGCTGAAATCTCAGCATGTGTAACATCCACCTCTTATTCAAAATATTGCCTATTTTGTATTGATTTAATCCAAGAATTCAATCATCAATTAATGCAAGACATCTTTATCAAATTTTGGAATAAAAATTAGACATTAACAAGGCCAAAAATTCGGCCATATACATTCCCACACATGCTGAAATTTTCAGCATTGTGATATTCAAAATATCACAATTTTAATTCCATAACTTATTCAAAATACTTCCAAATTGTCTTCCAATTAATCCACCTTAATCAAGACACAAAATATATCTCATTAAGAGTTAAAATTCGGCCAACCTATAACGCACATGCTGAAATTTTCAGCATGTGTTACAAATAAGACATGAGTTTGAAATGTTACCTTGTGTAGCTCCTTCCTTTATGTCATCAACATTTTATGCTTCATTCTTGACCAATCAATATGCCAACAAGGCTCCACATATGCTCCATCTCAGCTGGAATAGGCGTTGGAATATATTTGTGCATGTGCTTAATTTTATTTTTGCAAACTTTGTAAAATAGTGCACAATTAATAATACACACATGGTATATTCCAATCAGCCTTTAATTGAATTTTCTAGAACACTTTGAGATGTATGAAATATGTAAAAAGTGTCTATATACATGTTGTATGATGTGCCAAAAACGTTCCATGTGTCGTGTACGTAGAAAACCGAATTTTCGATGTCTATCGATTACCCGCTTTTTCTCTAATTAAATTCCAAATTTTTGCACATGTTATATGTATTATGTTACACATAATATACATAAATTAAAATTTAATATTCAGCTCATAAGGCTGATTAAAGTGGCGCCTAGACATGTGACAAAATTGAAATTGGAATCTCCACAATTTGGCCTTAATGTGGGGTGATTTGTGTGTGTCAACATGGAATGATTTTATGGCTGCACATACCATGAAACCCACGAAATTTATGTCTATTTTTGAAGTGTAGGGGCTGGCCATCTATTTATGGCAAGTACGTGACACGTTGGCGAAGTTTCGGTATTCGCCCGATACGACAAATTTCGGTTTAGAACCTTTTAACGTGTCGTATTTAATTTGTCATCACAATGACTTATATAATATGATATAAGACCTGAATATACTCATAAATATGAGTTAATTATGGTGGTGTGACGTTAACGTACGTACGTAAAATATATAACGTGTCGGTAGTACGTTGGAATAAGTGTGTATGTGCCTTTTTTTAAAAAAAATCTGAAATAATATATATATATATATATATATATATATATATATATATATATATATATATATGTTAAGGCGTGTATTTATGTGTGGGGAGGAGAGTGGAAGACTTTCCTTTCTTCACCTTGTTGCCTTTGTGCCTTGTCCAAATATTGCTTTCTTTAATGAACTACTTAGTTTAATTAACTAAGTACTTCACTTAATTAACTAGTTTAGTTCATTAATGGTGGCACCTGAAAATAGTTCAAACACAACAAATGCTTGCCATTTGATGTAAGCTTTAAAGCTTCATGGCTCGTTAGTACGACAACATTATATATGAACTATATAAGGCAAGTTTTATGTAATATGTCATGCACGTTTTTATGAAATATGTCATGCACGTTTAAATCATGTATTTTAAAATCACTCAAACCCCTTTTTCTCTACAATCTCCCACTTTTGATGATTTTCAAAATAACCTACATTCATGGGTTAAATCCTATCGCTCCACCTTCAATCATGCATAAAATCAAAATTTGAATTTCAAATTTCAAACCGCTCCCCCTTGATTTATGCAATCAGTTTCTCTATCCCCCTTAAATCATGCATTCTCTCCTCCTTTATTTTGGAAAGTCATTCAAAATCTGCATGTAAATATGGAAAGAGAATCAAATCAAATCAGCAGAAATTATGCCTAATTTAGAACGAAGATTTTCGTACGTGGCTTGATTTAAGGCTTTAGTGAAGATATCCTCTACTTGTGCCTCTGTGCGCACGTGATCTATGACAATATCACCATTATTTACGTGATCACGAAGAAAGTGATAGCGTACTTCTATATGCTTGGCCTTAGAATGTAAGACGAGATTTTTAGATAGGTTAATTGCACTCATACTATCACAATATATATGAATTTTATTTACGGTAATTCCAAAGTCCGAAAGTTGTTGTTTTATCCATAGTAATTGTGTGCAACAAAGACTAAGTGCCATGTACTCAACTTCAGTAGTGGATAAAGCTATGCTTGCTTGCTTTTCGGAAAACCATGAAATAAGGGAGTTTCCTATAAATTGGCAAGTGCCACTCGTACTTTTTTTATCTATCTTACATCTACCATAATCAGCGTCGTCAGTATAGGCATGCAAATTAAAGTCACAATCTTTATCATACCAAATGCCTAAAGTAGGTGTGTGCTTAATATAGCGGAATATTCTTTTTACCGCATTATAGTGAGACACCTTAGGTTGACTTTGAAAACGTGCACACATGCATACACTAAACATGATGCAATGAGCCAATCATAGATCTATATAAGGCATTATCAAAGTCTTTACCATGTTCATCTTTATCTAATTTAGTAGTAACACTCATAGGGGTGGGGATGGTTTTAGATTCTCAAAATTGAACTTTTTAATCATGTCATTTACATATTTAGCTTGGCTTATATGAATACCTTTACTCTTTTGTTTAATCTGCAAGCCAAGAAAATAGCTCAATTCGCCAACCATAGACATTTCAAATTCGGATTTCATGCAATTTTCAAAATCTTCAACAAGTTTATGAGAGGTAGAGCCAAAAATAATGTCATCAACGTAAATTTGAATAATAAGTAAATCCGATTTATCTTGTTTCAAAAATAATGTATCATCTATAATACCTCGTTTAAAACCATTTTCTAAAAGGAAAGTAGAAAAACGATCATACAATGCTCTAGGTGCTTGCTTTAGTCCGTATAGTGCCTTCTTTAGTTTGTACACGTGATCGGGATGTTTCAAATCTTCAAAACCGGGTGGTTGTTTCACGTATACCTCTTCTTGTATGAATCCATTTAGGAATGCACTTTTCACGTCCACTTGATAGAGTTTAAAATCTTTCATGCAAGAAATGGAAAGTAAAAGTCATATAGCTTCTAAACGTGCTGCAGGTGTGAATGTTTCATCATAATCAATTCCTTCTTTTTGATTATAGCCTTGTGCTACAAGTCTAGCTTTATTTCTAACAAATTTTCCTTCTTTATTCATTTTATTTCTAAACACCTACTTTGTGCCTATTATGGTCTTATCTTGTGGTCGTGGCACTAAATCCCATACGTCATTTCTAACAAATTGATTAAGTTCGTCATGCATAGCATCAATCCAAGAAGAATCACTCAAAGCATCATGCACATTTTTGGGTTCAATTTCGGAAATCATATCATGAAATTGATTTATTTCATCCGAAGTTATTCTTCTACGTGGTCGCACTCTGTGAGTGATATCGCCTATAATGAGATCATGTGGGTGATCTATATGCCATCTTGGTTGATTATTTTCTATGTTATCATGCATTTCTAAGTGATCATGCATTTCTAGTGTATCATGCATATCATGCATATCAAACGTGCCATCATCATCATTCAACACGGGTTTCAATTCAAAATCATCTTCATATTCTTTATCTTTATCAATCTCACCAAATTCATTAAACTTCACATGAATAGATTCTATGATTTGTCTAGTGAGAGGATCATGACATCTATATGCCTTTGAATTTACAGAATATCCAACAAAGATGCATTCAATTGATTTAGATTCAAATTTATCTAAATTGTCTTTTGTATTTAAAACAAAACATTTGCATCCAAACACACGAAAATAGTCAATTTTAGGCATGCGACCATTTAATATCTCATAAGGCGTCTTATTTATTTTCTTTTTAATGGATAAGCGATTTACTATGTAGCATGCACAGTTTACGGCTTCCGCCCATAAAAATCTAGGTAATTTATTCTCGCACAACATAGTTCTAGCAATTTCTTGTAATGTCCTATTCTTTCTTTCTACTACTCAATTTAATTGTGGAGTTCTAGGTGGTGAAAACTCGTGTTTAATTCCTTTTCTTCGCAAAATGAAATCATATCCTTATTTTTAAACTCACCGCCTCTATCGCTTCTTATCTTTTTCACATTAACGTCATACTGATTTTCAAGTTGTTTTATCAATTTAGCAATTTCAATAGCGCTATCATCCTTATGTGCAATAAATAAAGTCCAAGTATAACGAGAAAAATCATCAACAATCACGCAAGCATAGTGACGCCCACTAAGACTAGTAGTGCGACTAGGACCAAACAAATCAATGTGTAATAATTCTAAAACTCTAGTCGTACTTATTTCATTCTTAGGTTTTAGTGACTCACGTGTTTGTTTGCCTTTTATGCAAGATTCACACAACTGAAAGTTGTCTAAATCAAGTGTAGGCAATCCTCGTATTAGGTTCTTTCGTTGGAGTTTTTCTAGTGTAGAAATGCCAATATGTCCTAAACGTCAATGCCACAAATTTACGTTAGGTTCATTTGACATGAAACACTTAACCTTAGCGTCTAACATATCATCCATAGAAAGCGTAAAAATGTTACCTTCTCGTTTTCTTTTTAAGACTGTTTCTCCATTTTTATTTATTATATTGCAATATGGGTGAGTGAATCACACATCAAAACCATTGTCAATGAATTGCGAAATGCTAAGAAGATTATAAGATAAGTTGCTTACCAAAAAGACGTTGAATATTTGAAGAGTGCTTGGGTTTCTAATTGTACCTTTTCCGATAATCTTGCCTTCCTTGTTGTCTCCAAAGGTCACAGATCCACCTTTTGTGACCTTCAATTTCGTGAATAGGCTCGGGTCACCCGTCATGTGCCTCGAGCAACCACTGTCAAGGAACCATTTGATTGATGTATCTTTTGATTTGTAGGTTCCCTGCAATGTATAAAAATGATTTAGGTACCCTTTTAATTTTGGGTCCTTACGAGTTAGTTATTCACCTTTTAGTAAAAGTACCTTTCGGTACCCATACTTGGGTGATCCTTCTCGGTCTAGCAAATGACAAGAATGTAGATGAAGGTGCAATGTAGTAAACATGTGGTGAGTGCACTTTAGGCCTTTGGCCAAGTACTCCTTTATACTCATTATATGTAGGACGTTTTTGATATGTCCTTGTGTTTATGTGCGTAGTGTATGATCTAGATGAATGAAATGGATTATGTGTATGCATCACTTGTTTCTTCTCATATCTATATGGCACAAAATTGTATTTCGCATGATATGAGGAAGAAGTAGGGCGTGAGGAGGGGAGAGGGGGTCTTTGCGTCATCTTAGGCGCCATTTTTTGTTTTGGGGTGTCTACTTTCTTAGACACTACGAATTTGGTTGGTTTAATGGATAATTCATTTGTTTCAATGTATCCTAAACCTGTTTTATCACTATCATGCTTTTGTGATAAGATAATATGCTCTAGCATGTTGGATCCCGTATTAAACTGTTTCATCATTTTCTCTAAGTCTGTATTCCTTGATTTCAAACTTGAAATCTCGGATTTCATTTCATTATTTTTCGTGGTTAATGATGAGATCTCTGTCTTTAATGCAGTAATGATGCGTGATGACTCTTCCTTTGAATCGTTTAATTGAGCGACAAGATTCTCGTTAGAAGATTCTAACAGTTTCTTGTCTTCAATTAATCGCTTCTTTTCTTTCGCGAGAGTCTTAGTAAATTTATGCAATTCTAAGTACTGACTAAAAAGATCATCATAAGAAGGCTCAGAGTCAGAATCAGAGTCAGATGATACCTCGTTTGATGCTTTGGACACAAAGCATACTTGTGCAGTCTCTTCTTCTGTTTCAGTCTCGGAATCTGATGTATCACTCCAAGTGGAGGCCTTGAGAGCTCGTTTTATTTGTTTGCTTGTCCTTATTAGGACAGTCATATGATAGATGTCCAAGTTTACGTCATTCATAACATTTAACATTTTTGTCGTTTGTCTTGTTCTTATTTCTTTTAGTCGAAGTGACCTTATTTTTGTTTCTAAACGACTTTCTCATGAATTTTCTTAAGTCTTTAGCCAATAGAATTAAGTCATCGTTATCCGATTCAGAATCACTATCATCTACGTGATCAGAAGAAGTAGAGACATATTCATTTGATTTAAATGCAATAGCTTTACCTTGTTTTCATGATTCTGATTTCCTTATGGTGAGTTTGTTCTCATAAACCTTAAGTGATCCAATTAATTCTTCCATCTTAATTGACTTGGTTTCTTTGCTTTCTTCTATTGCCGTTACTTTAGGGTCCCACTCGGATGGAAGGCTTCGCAAGACCTTTTGTACCTTTTCCTGCATAGTAAAGGCTTTTCCAAGAGACTTAAGAGAATTGTAAATGTTAGTCAAGCGAAGATCCATATCAACAATAGATTCATTAGGCAATAATTTAAATGACTCGAGTGTGGACATAAGCATGTTTATCTTGGACTCTTTTACTTGACTAGTGTCTTCGTGTTTCATTTCAAGTATTCTCCATATTTCTTGAGCACTAGAACAATTTGAGACATAGCTAGACTCGCTTTTACTTAATCCATTTAAAAGTAACTGCATAGCCCTAGTGTTCATGCTTAGTCTCTTTTTATCCTCACTAGAATACTATTCTTTAAGCTTAACGACCTCTAGAGTGACTCCATCTACAGTGAATAACTTTGATGGAACAAAAGGACCATCTTCTATAATTGACCAAAGATCAATATCAATTGCCATAAGAAAAAGCTTCATTCTTAATTTCCACTGAATGAAAGACTCACCGTCAAAGAGAGGAGGCCTTTGACTCGATATACCTACTTGTTTGGTTTTGAAATTTGTGGTTGCCATCTCACGTAGATCTTTGGATCCCTTTTGATGTGAGTGTCCCGCGCTCTGATACCACTTGTAGGATCTGCAAGGCACCAATAAAAGGGGGGGTTGAATAGTTGGTGCGAAAAGTGTGGTTTTTAAAATAGTTTTGACTCAAGAACTCAAGTTCTGAAAACAGTTTCTGTTTTCAGGACCAGTTTGAAACGTTTTTAAAACTAGGTTGTAGGTCTTCCAAAATTCTGAAATTTTGAGAGAATTTAGCTTCAGATGTTATGAGTGTCTCCTAAAAATTTCAGATTTAAATTCAACCTCTAACCCCTTGAAAATTCGTTGGTGGTCAGATTGCGCAAATCTGCCAAAAACGGTAGACTGATTTGAAAAATTAATTCCTATTTGTACGTAACTCCAATTGCTCTGAAAATTCAAAGAAAAACCCCTTATAAGTTGTATTTAAATGGATTGAAACAGTTTTGAAAAATTCTTTTGGGAAGTTAGTCAAATACGATCGAATTCTCAACCTTTGCAAGCCTGAAAATCAGACTGCACTAGTCTCAGAACTTTGGACGTTTGGGTAACTAATACTTATCCAAAAGGGTTGAAACTTATGCCAAAAGAACCCTAAGATGTGTGGCCATGTTTCATGAAAGTTTTGTAATTTTTGAAATTCGATTTTTACGAACGTAATCAAAAATGATAAACAGTGTTGAAACCGAAAGTAAGTGCTGAAAGTAATGACACCAAGAATTTTGTACTGGTTCGGTTATAAACAACATACTCCAATCTTCGAGGACACCTTCCTCGGTTCACACTAATCACACAACACAAAAACACCTTACCACAGGGTTGATAGAGTTATACACCAACTCCAACCCTTTACAAACATTGTATGTTGAATACAATGCACACGAACACCACCACCTTGCAAGTCTAAGATTGATCACACCTTGATCAATCTTTTACAACAATGAAAAGAATATGTGATGGTCTATAAGAAGCCTATTCAAGTATATGAATGTAAGTACAATAGGCTTTTAGGAAGAAGAAAGAAAGAGAGTGTAGAAGAAAAAGACTATGCGTTTTTGATGCTTCAAGATTTCAATGCTTGTTCTTGTTCTTGTTTTGCTCTTCTTCCTTCCTTTTTAACAATATGGCCACCCCGTTTCTCTTCTTCCCTTCTTGAAAATTATATTCTAAGTCCTTGGAAGAATGTGTGGCATCATTGTGACACGTCTTTGCTTACTTGGCATCTCCTCATTGGATGATCATTAAGTTCTTGCTTACTTGGCACTCATTGATTGGTTGGATGTTGTCATCACTTGATGACTAGGAAAATCTGAGAATACCACTTAAAACATGTGCCAAAATCATCATAAAATAGTTACCATAACTTCCAAGATCATCACATAAATTAAGCAAGACAATTTTCTCCAAAAAGGTATCAAAATTTCGGCCATTACATGTCTTGCACATGCTGAAATTTCAGCATGTGTAACATCCACCTCTTATTCAAAATATTGCCTATTTTGTATTGATTTAATCCAAGAATTCAATCATCAATTAATGCAAGACATCTTTATCAAATTTTGGAATAAAAATTAGACATTAACAAGGCCAAAAATTTGGCCATATACATTCCCACACATGCTGAAATTTTCAGCATGTGTGATATTCAAAATATCACAATTTTAATTCCATAACTTATTCAAAATACTTCCAAATTGTCTTCCAATTAATCCACCTTAATCAAGACACAAAATATAGCTCATTAAGAGTTAAAATTGGCCAATCTATAATGCACATGCTGAAATTTTCAGCATGTGTTACAAATGAGACATGAGTTTGAAATGTTACCTTTTGTAGTTCCTTCCTTTATGTCATCAACATTTTATGTTTCATTCTTGACCAATCAATATGACAAAAAGGCCCCACATATGCTCCATCTCAGCTGGAATAGGCGTTGGAATAGATTTGTGCATGTGCTGAATTTTATTTTTGCAAACTTGGTAAAATAGTGCACATTTAATAATACACACATGGTATATTCTAATAAGCCCTTTATTGAATTTTCTAGAACACTTTGAGATGTATGAAATATGTAAAAAGTGTCTAGATACATGTTGTATGATGTGCCAAAAACGTTCCATGTGTCGTGTACGTAGAAAACCGAATTTTCGATGTTTATCGATTACCCGATTTTTCTCTAATTAAATTCCAACTTTTTGCACATATTATATATTATGTTACACATAATATACATAAATTAAACTTTAATATTCGGCTCATAAGGCTGATTAAAGTGGCGCCTAGACATGTGACAAAATTGAAATTGGAATCTCCACAATTTGGCCTTAATGTGGGGTGATTTGTGTGTGTCAACATGGAATGATTTTATGGCTGCACATACCATGAAACCCACGAAATTTATGGCTATTTTTTGAAGTGTAGGGGCTGGCCATCTATTTATGGCAAGTTCGTGACACATTGGCGAAGTTTCGGTATTCGTTCGATACGACAAATTTCGGTTTAAAACCTTTTAACGTGCGTATTTAATTTGTCATCACAATGACTTATATCATATGATATAAGACCTGAATATACTTATAAATATGAGTTAAGTATGGTGATGTGACGTTAATGTACGTACGTAAAATATATAACGTGTCGGTAGTACGTTGGAATAAGTGTGTATGTGCCTTTTTTCAAAAAAAAATATGAAATATATATATATATGTTAAGGCGTGTATTTATGTGTGGGGAGGAGTGTTACGACCCGGATTCCGGGCTAGTGGAAATGATGAAAATAGAACGCAAATGCGATGTTGATGAAATTTCAGTAGAATTTAAGTTTCTATTTAGAATTAATAAAAACATCGATATTAAATATCGGGGTTAGAAACACACATAAAAATAACCTTAAGATAAGTTAACGGATATAACGAGACTGGATGAGACTAGACAATGACTGTATCGGACATACAAGGTATTCAAATAAATTAGTCGGTAACAACCTAAGTCATTAAATATAAATTAAACCAAATAAAAATACTCGATACGATAATTCCAATACACACTTTTACTGTAGCGCCCCGACCCGGACAGCGGAATCCGAACCGGTACACCCGTCGTAGCTTACTGAGAAGACTGCAAGACGTCTCATCTCCCGATTACACATCATCCATGACGTAAGAGAAATAAGTGCGGAAACATATCGCGTAAATTAAAACCATCAATGCCGTACTTCAAAAGACAATGTGAATATCATAAACTGTATATGGTCGCAGCCATCTAAAACCTCAATGGACTAAAAATCATAAAGAACATAGATTGTCTAATAAAATTCCCCTCAACATGGTTTAGGCATCCCATTCCGCCCACTCGCCGTCGTCCTCAATAAAAATCATGTCGTAACTAGGTTCATCTGCAAATACCAAAGTAGTATCCTTAGCGAAAAACGCTAGCAAGTAACCCGCTTATAAGACATAGGGATCAACACATGGCAAGACATGAGTAATAGATAATTCAAGGGAATTGTGGGGCACATGTCTTGTAAAACCTCCAAATATATAGGCGAATAACGTAATAAAGCAAGTACAACAATTTGCACGCAAATAACAATTCATTGGTCATCACATATCACGCACATCCATACCACATTGACTCATGTGATGCATGACAAAATATGCACTACACTACACATTCACATATGCATGAGCCTTCTCTTTTCAAAACAGTGCAATGCATGCCACAATGTCCGGTCTCGTAACTCGTAACCCTGTAACGCACCCCGGCTTATATTTCCATCCCGGTTAACGTTACAGGCTCGTTATGCTCTGTGATGCACCTCGGCTTATATTTCCATCCCGATTAACATCACAGACTCGTAAAACTCTGCAATGCACCTCGGCTTATATTTCCATCCCGATTAACATTGCAGAGGACTTTATACCCTGTAACGCACCCCGGCTTATATTTCCATCCCGGTTAACGTTACAGTCTTTTGTGCCCTGCAATGCACCCCGGCTTAAATTTCCATCCCGGTTAACATTGCAGGTCACCTTCGCAAATCCGTGTCGAAGCACCTTTCTTTTCAAATCAATATGCAAATGCAAGTGCCATGATGCAGACTCCTTGTTTCAATCACATTTCTCGTTCTCGTATGCAATTCACGTTCACATAAGCAGTTCATGTACACATGCGCAAGTATAAACAACACACAAGCTTTCCCTAACTTACGCATCATAACATAGGCTTCAGCCATCTCGTCAACACTTAGACTTGACTCTAAGGTTCACAACTTAAGGCAATATCCCTAACCATCCTTCATTGAACTCTCAAACAACTCGTGCGTTCATCTCCTAACCCCTCTAAGTCGCCCACATTGAAATACGATTCGAAAACCCCTTTCGAACTCTCCGAACTGATTCACCATCCTAAGTCATGTTCCCGAGACTTAGACTACCTTTAATCCGGTCTTAAGAAGTCACTAAGATCCCCCCAAGATTCCTCGAACTTCTCTCTTTCCTCCTCTACTTTTCCATAAAACTGATGGACTTCATCCCCTACTTCGATCGATCGATGTCCAACTGGGGACATCGATCTCTCAGCCTCACCTACATCGATCGATCGATGTCTAACTGGGGACATCGATCTCTCAGCCTACACCTACATCGATCGATCGATGTCTAACTGGGGACATCGATCTCTCAGCCACCTATACATCGATCGATCGATGTCCAACTGGAGACATCGATCTCTGAGGCACCTATACATCGATCGATCGATGTCCAACTAGGGACATCGATCTCTGAGGCACCTATACATCGATCGATCGATGTCCAACTGGTGACATCGATATCTGAGGCACCTATACATCGATCGATCGATGTCCAACTAGGAACATCGATCTCTGACATCGATCGATCGATGTCTACGTTTTCCCCAAAATTTCCTCTGCGTTTCCTGCAACAACTGCAGAACAACAAGCAGCAAAGTATCCCGACTTCATCCCAATCAATCCACGCCTAATCCCTGCTATCATTCATGCTTAAACTATAGATTCAAACGCTATGCTCCTAGCAAACAAGATCCAAGCCTACCACATACCTTTTCCAACCTCATCAACCCCAAAAATCCCACCTTTTCCAAGAGCGTGAAGTCGTCTATGGAATGGGAAAGGGCGTCGGTTGCTGTGGAAAGAAATAGAGAAACTGACGTTCAGTCAGTTCTTATATGGAAATGGGAAAATTTGGAGTTTCTAATTTATATCTATTATCTTATTTATGTTAAAGGATAAACTTTAATTATTTAATTCTGAAATTAAATACCATTTAATTCTAATATTTAATCTTCTCATTAATTTCTAATTAATCTCCTACTTAATGTCTAATTCATTACCGTTGACCGTCATTAATCCCCTTTAAATTCCTTCTTTGTCTTTTAATTATCCCACGGAGGGTGCGGGGCGTAACATTCCACCCCCTTATAAATAGTTTCGTCCTCGAAACTGGCGTACCTTATTGGAAAAGATGTGGATATAGCTCCTTCATTTGCTCCTCAAGCTCCCACGTGGCTTCGCGCTCCGTATGGTTGCTCCACTGAACTTTGACATACGAAATGACGCGTCGGCGTAGGACTTGATCTTTTCTATCCACAATCCTTATTGGCTGCTCTTCATAAGTGACGTCTTCTTTCACATCTAAGGGTTGGGCTTCAAGGACATGGCTCGGGTCCGATAATTATTTCCGTAGTTGAGATACGTGAAATACGTTGTGGACTTGTGACAAGTTCGGCAGTAAGGCGAGTCTGTATGCTCCTTCCCCAACTTTGCCTAGCACTTCGTAAGGGCCAATATATCTAGGGCTTAACTTGCCCTTCACTCCGAATCTTGCAACTCCCTTGGTTGGTGAGACTCGTAAATAAACCTTCTCACCTTCCTTGAACTCCAAGGGTCGTCTCTTGGTGTCAGCCCAACTCTTACTGCGATCTTGAGCCACTTTGAGTTTCTCTCTTATCACTTTCACCTTTTCAACCGTCTGTTCAACCAGCTCAGGTGCAGTGATTGTTCTTTCTCCAACTTCGTCCCAACAAACCGGGGACCTGCACTTACGCCCATATAACGCTTCAAATGGCGCCATGCCAATTGCACTGTGATAGCTGTTATTATATGAAAACTCCATTAGTTTCAACATGCTATCCCAGCTTCCTTTAAAGTCCAAAGCGCACGCTCTTAACATGTCCTCTAAGGTTTGGATGGTTCTCTCGGACTATCCGTCCGTTTGCGGGTGGTACGCGGTACTCATTCTCAGTTCGGTACCCATTGTCTTCTGGAATGCTCTCCAAAACTTAGAGGTGAACTTGGGATCACGGTCCGACACAATGCTGACTGGGACTCCATGTAGGCTCACAATGTTATCTACATAGATATTAGATAACTTTTCATACGAAGTGCCATGTGGCATGGCTATGAAATGAGCCGTCTTTGTTAATCGGTCTACTATCACCCAAATCATCTCGTTACCATTTCAGGTCTTGGGTAGTCCCATTACGAAATCCATCGTCACGTGTTCCCACTTCCATTCTGGAATCTCCAGTGGTTTCATCAGACCACCAGGTCGTTGATGTTCGGCTTTGACTTGTTGGTAGACCAAACACCTTTCGACATACGCCGCTATTGATCTTTTCATCCCTATCCACTAATAATTCTTCTTGAGGCCTTTGTACATCTTAGTGTTCCCGGGGTGGATAGACATCCTTGAGTTATGCGCTTCGCGGAGCAGTTCGGTTCGGAGTTCATCATTACCTGGCACGCATATAACCGATTCTGGAACCATAGGCTTCCGTCTCCTCGCAACTGGAAATCCTTTACTGGTCCCGTGGATAATTTGTCGCGGATTTCTTTCAGTGTTGGGTCCTTGTACTGCGCCTCTTTGATCCTGTCTACCAAGTCTGGACTGATAGACAAAGCTGTAAGGACATTTGCCACTGAATCCACCAATTCAAGATCAAACTCTTCTATCTCTCTTTCTAACGGAGATTGTCTCGCATGGCTAGACTTCCTGCTCAATGCGTCTGCCACTCGGTTGGCCTTACCCGGATGGTAGTTGATGGTCAAGTCATAGTCTTTAAGTAATTCCAACCATCTTCTCCGTCTCATATTTAACTCCTTCTGCGAGAATAGGTACTTCAAACTCTTATGATCTGTGAACACAGCACATTTTTCTCCATATAGATAGTGTCTCCAGATCTTAAGAGCAAATACCACAGCTGCAAGTTCCAAGTCATGCGTCGGGTAATTCTGCTCATATGGCTTCAATTGTCTTGACGCGTACGAAATAACTCGTTCATTTTGCATCAAGACACACCCTATAAACACAAAGTTAATTCATGACTAGCATAAGTATATACAATGCATTAATTGTAATGATGTACTTACCTAGTCCTTTCTTGGACGCGTCGCTATAGATCACGAAACCGTCGGTGCCGGAGGGTTGTGCCAACACCGGGGCTGTGGTCAATCTCTTCTTGAGCTCGGTAAAGCTTTGCTCGCATTCGGCAGTCCATTCGAACTTAGTCTTCTTCTATGTAAGTCGACTCAGCGGAACTGCTATGGTAGAGAATCCCTCGACAAACTTCCTATAGTAGCCTGCCAAGCCTAGAAAGCTTCTGAATTTGGTCACATTGGTAGGCCTTGGCCATTCAGTAATGGCTTCTATCTTCTTAGGATCTACCGAGATCCCATCCTCAGAAATCACGTGACCGAGAAAGGCTACACTTCTTAGCCAAAATTCACACTTGCTGAATTTGGCGTAGAGCTTTTGTTGTCTCAGGATTTGCAACACCCCTCTTAAATGTTCAGCATGTGCTTGCTCGTTGGGAGAGTAGACTAGGATATCATCGATGAACACCACTACAAATTGGTCCAACTGTTCACGGAACACAGTGTTCATCAAATCCATGAAAGCCGCTGGGGCATTAGTTAGTCCAAAAGGCATCACTAAAAATTCGTAATGCCCGTATCGAGTCCGAAAGGCCGTTTTAGGTACGTCTCCGGCTTTCACAAGCAGCTGATGATACCCTTGACGAAGATCAATCTTTGAGAACCAACGAGCTCCCTTTAGCTGATCAAATAAATCTTCGATCCTTGGTAGAGGATATTTATTCTTAACGGTGATCTTGTTCAACTCCCGGTAATCGATGCATAACCTCATGCTGTCATCTTTCTTCTTTACGAATAAAACTGGAGCTCCCCAGGGAGATACGCTGGGGCGAATTAACTTTTTGTCCAACAACTCCTGAAGTTGCCCCTTTAGCTCCTTAAGTTCTGCTGGAGCCATTCTGTAGGGTGCCTTAGATATAGGCTCGGCTCCGGGTATCAAGTTGATTTCGAACTCCACTTCTCTCGATGGCGGAACTCCTGGCAAATCATCTGGGAATACGTCCTTGAACTCATTGATCACCGGAATTTGATCTATAGACGGAACTTCTTGCTGAGCATCTACAGCATACACCATATATCTCTCTACTCCTTTTTGCAAAGCCTTAAAGGCCTTAATCTCCGTCAGGTATATCTTCTTAGGAGCTTTGGTTAACTTGACGTTTCCTTGTACCGTGATGTCATTCATTTCAGGGTCCTTGAGGGTCACTTGCTTGAGTTTACAGTCGATATTGGCATGATTCTTGGTCAGCCAATCCATGCCCAATATTACATCAAAGTCCTTCATTGGGATTGGAACTAAGGTCACCGAGAATATCTTTCCATCAAATTCCAAATTACAATCTTTGTACTGATGGTGAGAAACCAGTACTTGCTCGCCTGCTGCCTGCACCCTAAATGGGTTCTCAAGCCATTCGGGTAAACAGTCGAGTCCTTTTGCGAATCGCTTAGAAATGAAGGAGTGACTAGCGCCACTATCAAACAGCACATTAGCGGGTACTTTGTTAACTAAGATCACACCTAATCACAAGATGGTGACACATGAAGGTTTTCACATAACAATATACAATCATCAACTTAAAGGACTAAAATTCAGCTTAAGCAACTATTATTTAACTTAGGTCATACCTGTCACCACGTTTGCATCCTCCTGGACTTCAACGTCCGTCATGGCGTGGACTCTCGCATTAGGACTGCCTCTCTGCTGCTGAGCCGGCCCTGCTCCTGCTTGTGGGTTAGGGTTCCATTCAGGACAGTCCCTGATCCTATGGCCCGCTTTCCCACATTTAAAGCATGCACCCGTTATCTTCCAACATTCACCCACGTGTCTCCTTTGGCAGTGTGGGCATTCTGCTGGTGCTTGGCGACTGGGTTGGTTTGGTTGCGGTGCCCTTTGAACTGGCCCCGCTTGTCCTTTTTTGGGAATCTTGACCCAACGTCCGGGTCTACCTCCACTTTGCTCTATTCTCGGCCTCTTGCTCGATTCTTCACGAACATCTCTTGGTTGTGATCTACGCATGTCACTCTCCACTCGGTAACATGCGTGTAGCATCTCTTCGAATGTTTTCAGACTTGACCCGCTATTGCTGTCCGTATGCGGGGGTTCAGACCCTCTTCGAATTTCAACATTTTCATCTGATTGTTCTCCAATACCAAAGGTGTAAACTTGCCCAAGGCATGGAATCTATCCGCATAGTCTGAAACAGTCATCCTTCCTTGTTCAAATTTGTCGAACTGTCTCATCTTCTCCTGAATGGCAGTCTCGGGCACGTAGTAGTCTTTGTAGGCCTTCACAAACTGACTCCACTGGTTAGGAGGGGTCATCTTAGGCAGAATGCCGCTCAACCAGGCATTGGCTCTGCCAGTCAGAAATGGCGTGGCTACATCCACCTTCATATCTTCAGGCACTTGTACAAGCCTGAAGCATTTTTCCACTTCGTCCAGCCAAAACCCAGCCACCTCTGGGTCAGTGTTCCCTTCAAAGTTTGGGGCATGCATCTTGCGCATTTCCCCAATATAGTACCTGATGCCATGCTGTGGCGGTGGTGGCGGAGGGGGTTGTTGCTGTTGTTGTGCAACTCCTTGTGCTATCACCGTGATAGCATCAATCAGTGCTTGGGGTACTAGAACGGGAGGTGGTGGTGGGGGAGGGTCATTGTTCCTGTTGCCACCATTTCCTTGATTGTCACGTCTAGGAGGCATTTTCTGCAAGATCACGCTTATTAGTATCTAGCAGTTTAGAAATAAATCAGTGGTTGGGATCCAAAATGTGTACAAGGCGGAGTTCATGAACTAAAATAAATAGCATTTATTGCTTACACTTAATCGCGCTCGTACACACACCCATCCCAATCAAACTTAAATCTAAGATTGTATACTTAGACTTAAAGATCAACTTACGGTGAAAATCATAAGTTAAGACTCTATGTGTCATAACCTAGGTCTCCGAGGTAGATCTGAAGCCTAGGCTCTGATACCACCTGTAGCGCCCCGACCCGGACAGCGGAAACCGGTACACCCGTCGTAGCTTACTGAGAAGACTACAAGACGTTCATCTCCCGATTACACATCATCCATGACGTAAGAGAAATAAGTGCGGAAACATATCGCGTAAATTAAAACCATCAATGCCGTACTTCAAAAGACAATGTGAATATCATAAACTGTATATGGTCGCAGCCATCTAAAACCTCAATGGACTAAAAATCAGAAAGAACATAGATCGTCTAATAAAATTCCCCTCAACATGGTTTAGGCATCCCATTCCGCCCACTCGCCGTCGTCCTCAATAAAAATCATGTCGTAACTAGGCTCATCTGCAAATACCAAAGTAGTATCCTTAGCGAAAAATGCTAGCAAGTAACCCGCTTATAAGACATACGGGATCAACACATGGCAAGACATGAGTAATAGATAATTCAAGGGAATTGTGGGGCACATGTCTTGTAAAACCTCCAAATATATAGGCGAATAACGTAATAAAGCAAGTACAACAATTTGCACGCAAATAACAATTCATTGGTCATCACATATCACGCACATCCATACCACATTGACTCACGTGATGCATGACAAAATATGCACTACACTACACATTCACATATGCATGAGCCTTCTTTTTTCAAAACAGTGCAATGCATGCCACAATGTCCGGTCTCGTAACTCGTAACCCTGTAACGCACCCCGACTTATATTTCCATCCCGGTTAACGTTACAGGCTCGTTATGCTCTGTGATGCACCTCGGCTTATATTTCCATCCCGATTAACATCACAGACTCGTAAAACTCTGCAATGCACCTCGGCTTATATTTCCATCCCGATAAACATTGCAGAGGACTTTATACCCTGTAACGCACCCCGGCTTATATTTCCATCCCGGTTAACGTTACAGTCTTTTGTGCCCTGCAATGCACCCCGGCTTAAATTTCCATCCCGATAACATTGCAGGTCACCTTCGCAAATCCGTGCCGAAGCACCTTTCTTTTCAAATCAATATGCAAATGCAAGTGCCATGATGCAGACTCCTCATTTCAATCACATTTCTCGTTCTCGTATGCAATTCACGTTCACATAAGCAGTTCATGTACACATGCGCAAGTATAAACAACACACAAGCTTTCCCTAACTTACGCATCATAACATAGGCTTCAGCCATCTCGTCAACACTTAGACTTGACTCTAAGGTTCACAACTTAAGGCAATATCCCTAACCATCCTTCATTGAACTCTCAAACAACTCGTGCGTTCATCTCCTAACCCCTCTAAGTCGCCCACATTGAAATGCGATTCGAAAACCCCTTTCGAACTCTCCGAACTGATTCACCATCCTAAGTCATGTTCCCGAGACTTAGACTACCTTTAATCCGGTCTTAAGAAGTCACTAAGATCCCCCCAAGATTCCTCGAACTTCTCTCTTTCCTCCTCTACTTTTCCACAAAACTGATGGACTTCATCCCCTACTTCGATCGATCGATGTCCAACTAGGGACATCGATCTCTCAGCCTCACCTACATCGATCGATCGATGTCCAACTGGGGACATCGATCTCTCAGCCTACACCTACATCGATCGATCGATGTCCAACTGGGGACATCGATCTCTCAGCCACCTATACATCGATCGATCAATGTCCAACTGGGGACATCGATCTCTGAGGCACCTATACATCGATCGATCATTGTCCAACTGGGGACATCGATCTCTGAGGCACCTATACATCGATCGATCGATGTCCAACTGGGGACATCGATCTCTGAGGCACCTATACATCGATCGATAGATGTCCAACTGGGAACATCGATCTCTGACATCGATCGATCGATGTCTACGTTTTCCCCAAAATTTCCTCTGCGTTTCCTGCAACAACTGCAGAACAACAAGCACCAAAGTATCCCGACTTCATCCCAATCAATCCACGCCTAATCCCTGCTATCATTCATGCTTAAACTATAGATTCAAACGCTATGCTCCTAGCAAACAAGATCCAAGCCTACCACATACCTTTTCCAACCTCATCAACCCCAAAAATCTCACCTTTTCCCTCAAACCCCCGCAACCACACAATCACATCAAGAAGGGATTCAAGGGGTAGGGATTTGCAGGATTTCACATAATCAACAACATTAACGAATGCTTTTTCATATACATCGGCCAAATCTCGACACGAAAACACACAAATCATATGCAAATATTCACAGAACGAGACTACTGCATGGTGATCCAATTTGATAACAAAATAGGCCAGTTTTCTCTTTCACAAATCGTAGGAACTTATAAGAAAGTTACTTGCCTTTGATTACTTGGAGAAGAAACGAAGAACGATTGAAGTTTGGATTGAGGATCTTGAAGTAATCCTTGCCTAGGGTTTCCAAGAGCGTGAAGTCGTCTATGGAATGGGGAAGGGCGTCGGTTGTTGTGGAAAGAAATAGAGAAACTGACGTTCAGTCAGTTCTTATATGGAAATGGGAAAATTTGGAGTTTCTAATTTATATCTATTATCTTATTTATGTTAAAGGATAAACTTTAATTATTTAATTCTGAAATTAAATACCATTTAATTCTAATATTTAATCTTCTCATTAATTTCTAATTAATCTCCTACTTAATGTCTAATTCATTACTGTTGACTGTCATTAATCCCCTTTAAATTCCTTCTTTGTCTTTTAATTATCCCACGGAGGGTGCGGGGCGTAACATTTATCACATTTTCTTCCACTCTATCCTACATGGCACAAAAGACAAACTTTTCCTTCTCCCCTAAAACACTAGACCTCCCCCCCCCCACTCTCCAAAAGTCAAGATTACTTTTTCTTTTTTACCCATCTTACACACTTTTACTTTTCATTATTACCTACACCTAACTTTTTCCACCCATCACTCCACTAAAGTTTTCTTCTCTTTCCTTCCCCTCCTTATCTACGGTAGAAAAGCCAACCAAGGGGGGCAAGAATATTTCACTTTTCTACTCCCACACTCTTTTCTTAAACAATTCCACACCTCCATCATTTCTCCCATCACACTACACCTAATACTTCCAAACCCTTCCTATCTCTTTACAATAAAATATTTTCCCCGTCCTCTTTTGGTCACCCACGCATGTTCAAAGAAGAAAAAGGGAAATTTTCCATTTGATTCTATTTACACCATTATTATACTCCAATCTTCTCATACTTTCCTCACATGCACACAATATCACACATTTTCTTCTTCCTCTCTCACCACCCACGGCAACACTCCCCATTTGTCCCTCCCAGCCGAAATAATCAAAAGGAAAAACCCATTTTCACTCCATCTCATTTATATTTTATCTATATTCCTTTCTCTTTCATCTACTTCACAAACAACTTCATCTTCTCTTCTCTTCAACCCTCTTTCTTATTCAAGACAACAAGAACTTTCAAATTCTTCTCTTCATGGCCGATTTTAAAGAGGTTGAAAACCAAGGTCTAGCAAGGTAACAACACCATTTAAATTCAACTAATCTTCTTCCATTTATCCATTTCCATAAGTTGTTCACTAACTCTCTATATTTTTTTGGTGAAACAGTGAGTCACTTAGGCAAAGGAGGAGGAGTTTTCTTCCAACTCAAGTGACGAACCTTCACTTTAAAGTGTAAGAAAAATGGTAAAGGCAAGTATTCTTCCTAGATCCTACATGGTTTTACAAATACTAAGTATTTATGTTCATATCAAAGTTGGATCATCATGTAGTATGTTCAAGATTTCTTCTCAAGAAAGTTTAGATTTATGTTTGAGTAATAGATATATATATATGCATATATACACTACACACGCACACACTATATATATATACGTTATATATATAAACACGCACATATACACACACTAGGTGTATTTTATAAAATATGTATGTTGATATATATATATATATATATATATATATATATATTTATATGTATAAGTGTATAGATCTACATATGTATATATTTACGGATCTACATATACATGTGTATACATATGTAGGTAGAGATGTGTAGATGCATATAAATAAACATAATATGTATATACGGTTTGTGAATAGGTTAAAAAGAGAAAATGAATACGTATTGGTGTATTATGTATTATGTATTATACACCTATATATTATATATATATATATATATATATATATTTCGGTTTTATGTCTATTTGTGATTATAAATAATTTTTATATGTATTATGTACACATAAGTATATTATATACATTAAATATGAATAATGGTATTTAAAATGACTTATATGTATCTATAGATGTAGAGTATATAAATTATTGCAAATATATATATATATGCTTCGGCCAATAGTTTGGTTGGTGGTAAATGACTTAACTTTGATGTATGTATGAACCATATTTATGTTATGATAAGGACATGAGCATGTAATGAATTTTTAAAGATAAAATGACCATATATATGTAAGTATGGTATTCGGCCATAGGGCCTTTTGTGAAAAAAAATGATTTTTTTTTAATGTTGTATACAAATATATATGATAGAATATGAAAATGAATAAATTTTAGATATTACATAATATATCACAAAATGACTTATATATGTATATACTATGTACATATATGTTCGGCCTTTAGGCCTTAGTGACAAAGATGATTTCATCATATTTTTTTATAAGTATATATGTATATATGATGAATATGTTAAGTTATGAAAGTAGGCTAAGTATGTAATTTATGTATTATGTTATGAAAAGTAGGAAACATAAATAGTTCATATTTATGTGTGCGTAAGTATAAGATTACTAACTTTTATAGTGTATGTATATGATATGTTACATGTTATGTATACTAACATAACAGGTTATGATAAGATGTGAGTTATGAAATCTAAGATGAAATGTTAAGGTAATTAGAAATTTCATGATGTAGGCATTTAAGTTATGAATTATGATATGCATGTATGGAATAGATGCTACCAAATTATTGTGTGATGATAATAGAAAAAGGGGGTTGTTTTAGTATGATGGCCGAATGGTACTTATTTGTAGGTGAAAATGGTATTTTATTTAAGTTGTGATATGTAGAAGGAAATTAAGTGAGTGATGTTACTAGTGGTAGTATGACAAGATACCCGTATTTGACCGAGTCTCACGTTGCATGAAAACAAGATTTGCAAAGTTATGTTGTCACATCTCATGTTTTTAAAAGTTCATATGCATAGGAATAATAAACACGAGACGAATGATTCCGATGAGACACGATATGTTATGTTCATGATCATGATTATGTTATGTTATGTTGAAGCGCTGTCCTGACATCGGGACCGGAGTGGTAGGTGTCAGGGGCCCATGTTTACGTTATGGCTGAGTGTAACACCGGGTCTGGGACACGGGATCTCAGTCATAATGCGTCACCGTTAGCACATGTGCATATGATTCATGATGTTATGTCACGCATGTACTATATGGGGAATCATTCGGTATGTCGTACGTTATTATTCTTATGAAAAGTGATATGGCCAATGATGTAAATGTTATGTCTTCATGTTATCAAAATGTCATGTTATGCAAGTTATGAATATGTCATGTTATGCCAGTTATGAAAATCATGTCATGATTATGAAAAGTCATGTTTACGAAAAGTCATTTTATGAAAAGTCATGTTTTATGCATCACCATGTCACCTTAGGGTTATGATTAAGAATTCTTTAAGTATATGACAGCACTACAGTGGACAATGTTGTGTTAAGCATAAGAATGTAGTACATATAAGATATGGATTAGAAGTTAAGTATGGATATAGTATGATGTTACGGATTAAGTAGAGTGAGATGTTTTTATGCTATGTATGCTCTGAAATCTTCCTTATTTATCTACTTTCAGTTACAGCAGTTTACAGATATGAAATGATACTTTACTTATTAAAAAGGAGACGTGCTTATTATATTCAAAATGTATGGTTATTATGATTTATTACCCCGTCTCCCCATGTATGATCCACATGTCGTATCTGGTAAGACTACTTGCTGAGCGATTAAAAGTCGGTGGCTATCCCTCATTCTTACCTCATTTATAATTTTCCAGATAACAGGTATCAATATGCAAGCTCGTTGAAGACATGCTAAATAGACCACTGATAGCGAAGAGCATACTGAGAGATTATTTCGAAGGCATTAAGTTTCGGATTATGATGTATGATATATGATTTCAGTATTCTGTATATGATGATTGTACAGTTTATGATGTAGTACAGTGTATGTCGATGAATATTTGTTTATGTTATGTTGCTTCCGCTTATCGATTCATTATTCATGTCGACATGTATATGTATAGTATCGACGCTTTGTACTCTATGGAGTAGAGTACGGCGGGTGCACTGAGCCAGAACCCTGGTTTCGGGCGGGGCGCTACAGTTGGTATCAGAGAAATGGCTCTAGATCCACTGCGGACACATGAGATAAACAACGACATGTATTAGGCTATGATAGTAGGACCTAAGTTAAGATTTTATTGTCTAAGAAGAAGATTTTAGAATGAGAGCAATAACTTTAGAATAGTTCCCTTAGAATGGTTTGGTGAAAATGTCCGGAATGATCCTGTGTCTTTAAAATTAAGTAAGTTAATCTAGAGTAGTAATAATTAGACTATTTTCCTTAGGATATGCATCAAAAAAAAGCTCCAGATCTACCGCGGGCACATAAGTAAACAACGACATGAATTTAAGAAGTGATCTTAGAATATAAGATATGATCATCGATGTAAGAAACAATCTTAGCCAAGGATGGAGTAAGTTCAATACCGTAGGCATGAATAAATAGAAGATGAATTGATATGAGATTTATTCAGATAAGAATTAGTGACTGAGGACGGTAAGTATAAAGGTTACTATAATGCGTAGGGATTTGAGGTTATAGAATACTTGGGCGGATCAATAGAAGATATACGGAAACAATAAATTGTTAAATTTGATAAGTCAGAAAATACTAAGTTGAATCATATATGATTAAGATATAAAGTTAGAATTTAAGTGTAAATCATTAAGTGTAAAATCGATACAACCATAAGTTTCGAGGATGAAACTTTTTATAAGGGGAGAAGAATGTTACGACCCGAGATTCCGGGCTAGTGGAAATGATGAAAATAGAACGCAAATGCGATGTTGATGAAATTTCAGTGGAATTTAAGTTTCTATTTAGAATTTATAAAAACATCGATATTAAATATCGGGGTTAGAAACACACATAAAAATAACCTTAAGATAAGTTAACGGATATAACGAGACTGGATGAGACTAGACAATGACTGTATCGGACATACAAGGTATTCAAATAAATTAGTCGGTAACAACCTAAGTCATTAAATATAAATTAAACCAAATAAAAATACCCGATACGATAATTCCAATACACACTTTTATCACATTTTCTTCCACTCTATCCTACATGGCACAAAAGACAAACTTTTCCTCTTCCCCTAAAACACTAGACCTCCCCCCCCCCCCCACTCTCCAAAAGTCAAGATTACTTTTTCTTTCTTACCCATCTTCTTATACACTTTTACTTTTCATTATTACCTACACCTAACTTTTTCCACCCATCACTCCACTAAAGTTTTCTTCTATTTCCTTCCCCTCCTTATCTACGGTAGAAAAGCCAACCAAGGGGGGCAAGAATATTTTACTTTTCTACTCCCACACTCTTTTCTTAAACAATTCCACACCTCCATCATTTCTCCCATCACACTACACCTAATACTTCCAAACCCTTCCTATCTCTTTACAATAAAATATTTTCCCCATCCTCTTTTGGTCACCCACGCATGTTCAAAGAAGAAAAAGGGAAAATTGCCATTTGATTCTATTTACACCATTATTATACTCCAATCTTCTCATACTTTCCTCACATGCACACAATATCACACATTTTCTTCTTCCTCTCTCACCACCCACGGCAACACTCCCCATTTGTCCCTCCCAGCCGAAATAATCAAAAGGAAAAACCCATTTTCACTCCATCTCATTTATATTTTATCTATATTCCTTTCTCTTTCATCTGCTTCACAAACAACTTCATCTTCTCTTCTTTTCAACCCTCTTTCTTATTCAAGACAACAAGAACTTTCAAATTCTTCTCTTCATGGCCGATTTTAAAGAGGTTGAAAACCAAGGTCTAGCAAGGTAACAACACCATTTAAATTCAAATAATCTTCTTCCATTTATCCATTTCCATAAGTTGTTCACTAACTCTCTATATTTTTTTGGTGAAACAGTGAGTCACTTAGGCAAAGGAGGAGGAGTTTTCTTCCAACTCAAGTGACGAACCTTCACTTTAAAGTGTAAGAAAAATGGTAAAGGCAAGTATTCTTCCTAGATCCTACATGGTTTTACAAATACTAAGTATTTATGTTCATATCAAAGTTGGATCATCATGTAGTATGTTCAAGATTTCTTCTCAAGAAAGTTTAGATTTATGTTTGAGTAATAGATATATATATATGCATATATACACTACACACGCACACACTATATATATATACGTTATATATATAAACACGCACATATACACACACTAGGTGTATTTTATAAAATATGTATGTTGATATATATATATATATATATTTATATGTATAAGTGTATAGATCTACATATGTATATATTTACGGATCTACATATATATGTGTATACATATGTAGGTAGAGATGTGTAGATGCATATAAATAAATATACTATTTTGTATGAAAATATATTGATATATATATGTATATACGGTTTGTGAATAGGTTAAAAAGAGAAAATGAATACGTATTGGTGTATTATGTATTATGTATTATACACCTATGTATTATATATATATATATATCGGTTTTATGTCTATTTGTGATTATAAATAATTTTTATATGTATTATGTACACATAAGTATATTATATACATTAAATATGAATAATGGTATTTAAAATGACTTATATGTATCTATAGATGTAGAGTATATAAATTATTGCAAATATATATATATGCTTCGGCCAATAGTTTGGTTGGTGGTAAATGACTTAACTTTGATGTATGTATGAACCATATTTATGTTATGATAAGGACATGAGCATGTAATGAATTTTTAAAGATAAAATGACCATATATATGTAAGTATGGTATTCGACCATAGGGCCTTTTGTGAAAAAAAATGATTTTTTTTAATGTTGTATACAAATATATATGATAGAATATGAAAATGAATAAATTTTAGATATTACATAATATATCACAAAATGACTTATATATGTATATACTATGTACATATATGTTCGGCCTTTAGGCCTTAGTGACAAAGATGATTTCATCATATTTTTTTATAAGTATATATGTATATATGATGAATATGTTAAGTTATGAAAGTAGGCTAAGTATGTAATTTATGTATTATGTTATGAAAAGTAGGAAACATAAATAGTTCATATTTATGTGTGCGTAAGTATAAGATTACTAACTTTTATAGTGTATGTATATGATATGTTACATGTTATGTATACTAACATAACAGGTTATGATAAGATGTGAGTTATGAAATCTAAGATGAAATGTTAAGGTAATTAGAAATTTCATGATGTAGGCATTTAAGTTATGAATTATGATATGCATGTATGGAATAGATGCTACCAAATTATTGTGTGATGATAATAGAAAAAGGGGGTTGTTTTAGTATGATGGCCGAATGGTACTTATTTGTAGGTGAAAATGGTATTTTGTTTAAGTTGTGATATGTAGAAGGAAATTAAGTGAGTGATGTTACTAGTGGTAGTATGACAAGATACCCGTATTTGACCGAGTCTCACGTTGCATGAAAACAAGATTTGCAAAGTTATGTTGTCACATCTCATGTTTTTAAAAGTTCATATGCATAGGAATAATAAACACGAGATGAATGATTCCGATGAGACACGATATGTTATGTTCATGATCATGATTATGTTATGTTATGTTGAAGCGCTGTCCTGACATCGGGACCGGAGTGGTAGGTGTCAGGGGCCCATGTTTACGTTATGGCTGAGTGTAACACCGGGTCTAGGACACGGGATCTCAGTCATAATGCGTCACCGTTAGCACATGTGCATATGATTCATGATGTTATGTCGCGCATGTACTATATGGGGAATCATTCGGTATGTCGTACGTTATTATTCTTATGAAAAGTGATATGGCCAATGATGTAAATGTTATGTCTTCATGTTATCAAAATATCATGTTATGCAAGTTATGAATATGTCATGTTATGCCAGTTATGAAAATCATGTCATGATTATGAAAAGTCATGTTTACGAAAAGTCATTTTATGAAAAGTCATGTTTTATGCATCACCATGTCACCTTAGGGTTATGATTAAGAATTCTTTAAGTATATGACAGCACTACAGTGGACAATGTTGTGTTAAGCATAAGAATGTAGTACATATAAGATATGGATTAGAAGTTAAGTATGGATATAGTATGATGTTACGGATTAAGTAGAGTGAGATGTTTTTATGCTATGTATGCTCTGAAATCTTCCTTATTTATCTACTTTCAGTTACAGCAGTTTACAGATATGAAATGATACTTTACTTATTAAAAAGGAGACGTGCTTATTATATTCAAAATGTATGGTTATTATGATTTGTTACCCCGTCTCCCCATGTATGATCCACATGTCGTATCTGGTAAGACTACTTGCTGAGCGATTAAAAGTCGGTGGCTATCCCTCATTCTTGCCTTATTTATAATTTTCCACATAACAGGTATCAATATACAAGCTCGTTGAAGACATGCTAAATAGACCACTGATAGCGAAGAGCATACTGAGAGATTATTTCGAAGGCATTAAGTTTCGGATTATGATGTATGATATATGATTTCAGTATTCTGTATATGATGATTGTACAGTTTATGATGTAGTACAGTGCATGTCGATGAAGATTTGTTTATGTTATGTTGCTTCCGCTTATCGATTCATTATTCATGTTGACATGTACATGTATAGTATCGACGCTTTGTACTCTATGGAGTAGAGTACGGCGGGTGCACTGAGCCGGAACCCTGGTTTCGGGCGGGGCGCTACAAGGAGAGTGGAAGACTTTCCTTTCTTCACCTTGTTGCCTTTGTGCCTTGTCCAAATATTGCTTCCTTTAATGAACTACTTAGTTTAATTAACTAAGTACTTCACTTATTGAACTAGTTTAGTTCATTAATGGTGGCACCTGAAAATAGTTAAAACACAACAAATGTTTGCCATTTGATGTAAGCTTTAAAGCTTCATGGCTTGTTAGTACGACAACATTATATATGAACTATATAAGACAAGTTTTATGCAATATGTCATGCACGTTTATGTCATGCACGTTTTTATGCAATATGTCATGCACGTTTAAATCATATATTTTGAAATCACTCAAACCCCTTTTTCTCTACAATTATATGCCACGAAGTAGATTTTCTATCATCCGAGCTTCCAGCTAAATCTGAATCAGTATACATGACTAATATAGGCTTCTCCATCCTAAAGTTTGCCTGAAATTTGATTTTCTCTGAAGATATCTCATGATTTACTTCGTGGTCTCCCAATGATGTCTCTCATATTTGTAAGATAACGGCTCACTATGTCCACCGCGTGATTAATATCTAGTCTAGTACATACCATGTCATACATCAAACTGTCAATTATTACCATGTATGGAACATTCTTCATATGTGACTTCTCATCATCAGTAGATGTGCATTGCTGATAGCAAAACTTGAAATGAGTAGCAAGAGGAATGCTCAATGTTTTATCTTTGTCCATGCCAAAATGTTGAAGAAATTTTTCAATGTACATTTCCCGTGACAAGTACAACTTCTTTCCACCTCGATCACGAATAACATGAATTCAAGATTTTGTGCACTGCACTCAAAATTTTCATGTTAAAAGATTCACTCAAAGTCTTCTTTAACTCATTAATTCTATATATCTTTTCCAACAATTAGCAAATCATCAACATTAAGCAAAAGGATAATAAAATCACCATTAGAGAATTTCCGCACAAAAACAGAATAATCAGCCTTTTATTGTCTTGTACCCATGTTTAATCATAATTGAATCAAACTTTTGGTACCATTGTCACGAGGCTTGTTTCAAACATAGACTTTTTTATCATTCTCTTGAAATCATTCCCGTTGCTCTATGTAAATCTCCTCATGTAGATTACAATGAAGAAAAGCAGTCTTCATGTTCATTTGCTCAACCTCTAAATCAAGACAAGCATCTCACCCAAGCACAACTCGAACGGATTGCACATTCTCCATAAGAGCAAAAATCTTGCTAAAATCAACGTCTTTTCTTTGGGTAAAGCTCTTCACCACCAACGAGCCTTGTACCGTCTTTCTAAGGTGCTCATGGTAAACTCATTGATTTTTCAACACCTTCTTACTCTTGTGTAGCTTCACCAATTCAAAATGTGTTATTCTCATGAATTGATTGTATTTCATCCTCTATGACATACATCCACTCCTTTTCGTTTTCATCTTCCAATACTTCTTAAAGGCTTTCGGGTTCTCCAGCATCCAGAAAAAAACACATACTTGTTCGAGGGACACCGAGCAAAAGGACGTCCATCATGAGTAGACCATCTCAACTAATTAGAGACCACACATTGTGCAACTTGTGCATCATCATGGTTAAGTTCATTTTCAACATCGGTTTCAACTATTTTCAACATTCAACAAGATCATTAGTATTCTAAGGGTAATCCACATGTGCATTCGTACCTTGATATTCATTAGCCACGTCATCAACAATGGTCGCGGTAAGAGCAATATTTATTGGATCAATATCAACCAATTCTTCATTCTCAAAAGTAGAAACTTCTTTCTCAGTTTTGCCGATATACTCAATGGTGTGATCTTCTATGACTACAACATCACGACTCTGAATAAGTTTAGTGCAACCGGATCAAAGAATTGATGTCCAAACTCATCAAGCATATATCCAACAAATACACATTTCTTTGTATTCACATATAATTCAGATATTTCATCGTTTGGAACGTGCACATAAGTCATGCATCCAAACACACGAAGATGGTAATAGGATATATCTTTACCATTCCAAACATGCCTAGGAAAATCAAACATTAATGGCATACAAGGTGTGAGATGCAACACATGTACAACTGTATTCAATGCTTCGCCCTGAAATATTGAGGCAACTTTGACTGAGAAAGTAAGCATCTTACTCTTTCAACCAAAATTCTATTAGTTCTTTTGTCCAACCAATTTAGTTGAGATGCCTTTGAAGGAAACTTTTGGTGAAGATTGTCTAGCTCTCGACAATAATAATAGAAAGGCTCAATATACCCTCTCTTGCTATCTGTCCGGATAAACTTGAGTTTTTTTCTTGTTTCTCTCTTAACCGACACTTAAAATAACTTAAAGGTACTAGCACTTGATCTTTCGTCTTTAAGGTACAATTCCAAATTTTTCGATAATAATCTTCACTAAAAGTCAAAAAAAATATGCACGGCTAAGTGATCGAGTCTTGATTGGCCAACATACATTAGAATGTATCACATATAATACTTTTGGCTTTCTTTTTTGTTCAGAAGACACGAATGACACATGCCTTTGTTTTCCTAACAAGCAGTGAGAACACCTCTTCAATGTTGCATTGAAAATCCCAAATAGCACGTTCTTCTTCGCCAAGATGTTCAAGCATTTCTCACACGTATAACCCAAACGCTTGTGTTATAATTTGGAGTAACTATGATTTTCACAATTGTTAATATAACACTTAGAAATCTTGAAGTTGACATAGAAATTTGAACATCTTTTTCCTCTTGCAACGATCATGAAGCCTTTCTTTAACTTCCATCCATCATCCAAAAAAGAATCGCAAATAGCCTTCATTGTCCAAATTCCCATTGGACAAACGATTGAAGTGAAGATCGGGAATGTGTTTCACATATTTAAGAACAAGTGTATTTCTCTTACTTGTAACATTTGCTTGTCCATTGTTTCTTATGTGCACAACACTGAAATCACCGACCTTATAAGTGGAGAAAATATCACGTTGAAAAGTAGCATGTGTAAAAGCACCACTAAAAACAACCCAATCCATCTCTTCATATAATAGATTGAAATTCTCTATACAATCATTAAAAACAATAAAGAAATCGTCAACAATGGCAACATCTTCATTATTGGCACCATCTATTTTGGTGCTGTTGTAGTGTTCTTTTCTTTTCTTTCTCTTTTCAAATTTTGATAATACTTCTGAATTTGACCTTTCAAACCACAATGATGACACTCCACATTAGATCATTTATTAGAACCACTCCATAGAGTACCACGGGATGTACCACAATTATCTAAACCCCGATTTTGACTCCTTTCCCTTTATTCGATAGCCAATACTTCAGAATGCGAAGAGGAGCGTTGAAACTTTTGTCTATTCTCTTCATTCAAAATGCCACTCTTTACCAAATCCATCGAGATAGTATCATTTGGAGCGGAGTTAGATAATGACGTCCTAAACATCTCACAATAGTTTGATAAAGTACTAAGTAGCCACAACCTTTGTATCTTATCATTAAAAATAATGTTCATTGTCGCTAATTGGTTAATAATTCCTTGAAATGTATTCAAGTGATCGGTCATAAGTGAAAAACCGTTATACCTCAAGGACATCATTTGTTTGATACAGAACAATTTATTATTCTTTGTCTTCCTTGCATATACTTCTCAAGTTTGGTCCAAAAAGATTTAACATGTGTCACCAAGCTCACATGATTCAAAACATTATCATCAACCCATTGTTGAATAAACCAACAAACTTGTCTATGCAACAACAACCATTCTTCATTACTTTTCCCTCAGCCTTCTATTCCTTTCCAAACATTATGGCTGCAAACGTTCAAACTCACCATTTTAGACGTGTTCGTCTCCATAGTCGCACAATATCAAACCATGACTCTGATATCACTTTATTGGGAGGAAACATAACACAATGGAGTAATGCAAACAATCTTTTTTTGAAATTCTAGCAACTTAGAGACAAAATAAAATCAAACATATGCATAACACAAGAAAATTTTTATCGTATAAAACATTCAAAGTCCAAAAATAAAAACCACAGGGCTCATATGCCACTGCTTAAACAATCTCCACCATGATCAATATTAGGTACAACAAAGTCTTCCTAGGCATAACTAGACAGGATTCAAGAGAAGCTTCAACAAAATTCTCACAACAAAAGTGCAGAAATATAGTTTGGATCTGGCCTTAATAGATTGACCTAGAAGAATTCAAACCACAATCCTACATTCAAAACATACTTCTATCTGTCCCAAACAATCTGCCAAAGTTTCATGAAGATCCAATGGTGTAATTCTGCCCAGACATGATTTCCTGAAGCTGATCGAAGTTGTTTGCATCAGCAAAAACAAAGTTTTTCTTCTTTCTCTCTCAATTATCTCATTCAGTTTTCTCTTGGTAGTTCACACCCGCTAAGTCATATTTTGACCTAGTTTACAACTCCATTAGTTAATTGGACTTATTGGCTTAAGTATGTGAGGTGAGTATCAAATAGAAGGGATAACAACAATATTATGTTGTTGATTTGCAATATCTAGTTGAAAATTCTTTTCATAGTTTACGTGACTTTGTTGTCAATTGGAGCTTTGCCAGAATCTTTCTACGATAAGGATCACTTTCACCTTTACCATTCTCTAGTGTGACTTTTGAGTTGATTTTGAAAGAGGATTCAATAAATTTCTGAAGGGCAATTTAGTCCATTAAAGGTTAAACTTTTAAGAAGAGTGTGGATAAACAAAGGTAGGGAAAGAAATAGCCGCTCCCTTTTTATTAGGGCATTTGCAAAACCCCCAAAAATTTAATTTGCAAAATACCTCAATGAACTATTTTTATAACACATCAAAAAAAAAAACCTATTTTTATAAGGATTATCCCCTTCCAATTTGCAATACTAAATAAAGAAAAATGATTAAAAAATAGGTCAAGGGGGGCATTTTGCAACTTGAAGTTAAGGTCGTAGGAAGTATTTGCAATTATTCATTTCTTACATCATATATGATTATGTTGAGTTATGGTCTATAAAAAGTTCCCAACGAAGTAATAAGATGTTTTTTCTGAGGAATGATTATGCATGCGATTAATATATTAACCGTGTAATACTGTGTCGTCCTACACTGTTCTGAATAAAACTGACAGTAGCAATTTATTTATTTATTTTTAATTTGACGATCAGAATACATTGGAAATGACGCACAAGATACTCTCCAAAAAGGAAAAAAAAAGTAAATGGAGGAATTTCAAAACTTGGTTATTGGTCAATTCAGCAGAGATATACTTAGCAAACAATTATATACATGATTAAATGACACGTTTTCGGATTTTTTTCTTTTTGAATTCCGTTTCCGGAGAACTATATAGGCAGAAATATATGCACCAATATGTAATCGAGTAAAATCTCACCTTTTCTTCCGGTTCGGTGTTGGAAGTGCGAGAGAAAACCCTCTCCTTTTCTCTCTCTAGAGTATCTACAGCAGTGAGCTGAAACAACCCAGAAAGGAAAAAAACAAGTCCAACTAAATGCTCTAATTTCTTATGCATGACTTGCATGATTCAAGCGACTCTGAAGAATGTCTCACCAAAAGCTTCAGCAGCAGCTCAAAGACCTTGGATCCAAGCTTTACCCTCTTCCCTCTTCCAAAGATTCTCTCATTAAGCTTTTAAAGGTTTTTTCTTTTCTTTCTTCCCTCTGTTTCCTGCTATCCCGATTTCTTGATTACTTGTTTTCTTTCTCTAAAATTTCTTCGTCACAGTTTAGTTTTGACTCTTTACTGAAATTCATGCTTTTCTTGTGCTATTCCTAATTGGTCTTCACTAAGCTTCATGCAATTGGGTGTTAGGGCTCTGTTTGAATTGAGGCCAGTTTAATTAGAATGTCTAAAATTCAACTTTCTATTTATTATCTAAAAAATATATAGTTATTTTTTCCCTCAATTAGATTGTTTCCTGCGCAATTGGCTGTTCATACTTGTTTCTTTTTTCTGTAGTCTGTTTGCGGCTCGCGCTGATTAAACTGGTTTTCTCCCCTTCGCGGCCAATTATCCAAACGAGTTTATGCTGACTCTGCTGAACTAGGGTTTCTTTGAAATTGTTTTTTCATTAGCTGAATAAGTGGTTTTAGAGCGGCAAGGTTACTTTTTGATTTGCATGTTTCATGTGGGATCCGTGAATGTCAACATTTATATCATGTCTTTCGTGCAATTATCCAAAAACCTTTCTTTTTCTTAGTTAAGGAAATGTTTGATTTTACTTTCAAATGTTATCAAGAGGCATGCAGTTGTTCTGGAGTATTAGATTCTATAACAAAGAGGTTGTAGAACTCATGACCATCTACCTAAGAGAATACAGATTCTACATTTATGATATCTGTTTGTATGAGTATTGATGTCATGGTATGTATGATTAGAAATGTCTTTAGTTACTGGAAACTTCTCCCTCTTTGTGGCTCACTTTTCACTTGGAAGAACTGGATGGTTTCCTTGCAGCAAGGTGCGACATGTCTCTCAGAGGTGGAACAGTCGCCACCAAAATTGGTGTTGGAGGCTATGCAACCTTTTCTAAATGCAGTTGTAAAACCAGAACTTCTGAAGCATCAAGATAGGGAGATCAACCTTCTTGTTGCAACATGCATCTGTGAAATCACTCGGATCACCGCTCCAAAAGCTCCTTATCGTGATGATATTTTGAAGGTACTTTTTTATGTAAAATCTAGAACATATGAAATTGCTCATATGAGCGTTACTAATTAATCCTTTTGCCTATGTTAATTTTTTTTTGATGCTGTACCAATTGATCAGGACATATTCCGTCTGATTGTTAGCATATTCAATGGATTAAGTGACATGAGCAGCCCATTTTTTGGGAGAAGGGTTGTCATTTTGGAAACTATGGCAAAATACAGACCATTTGTGGTGATGCTGGATCTTGACTGTGATCATCTTGTTAAAGAGATGTTCACTACCTTTTTAACCATTGCTCGGTGAGTCTTTGCCTGAATGTAGCTGGTTTTATTTCTTGACTGTCTACTGTTCTCTTTGGGATGCTTCCTGGTTAATACAACAAGCATGTTGATTGGTAATATTATAAAGCCATTCAGGGGGTAAAGAACTCCATTAGATGTGGTTAGATCATGTATCAGTTACTTACCTTCATATTGCTTTTCATTTTTTCTTCTTGGCCTTTTTTTCATAAGACTCACTTAAGTTTTTTGTATAATTTTTGGCTCCACATTGTTTGAATGTTACATTGCTCCCCCCTCCCTCTCTTTGCAATTGCTATTCAATTTTTCTGAGTTTATTGTTGTAAGTGCACATGTTTTGCTGATGCTATGATACTGTAATCATTTTAACCTTGCAAACTCGTGAACTAGCAAACTAACTTGGACTTTCAAATTACCACACATTCTTTGGGACAGAGGTATTGTCTGCCTACCAATTACCCTCCCCAGACCCTAGCGATAGCCTTTGCTGTCGTTGGGATATACTGGGTACGGATGATGATGATGATGATGATAAGGGAACATCGTTCCATGTGTTGTCTTATTATTAAATTACCACACATTCTTAATTTTGCCTTTATTTTTTTGTTGCTTAGCATTTAATTTGTTGTTTTCTCCTAAAATTAATGAGGCTAATGTTGGAAGATTAAATAATCTTGAAATTAAAATAAAAAGTGGACATGTTTTGGTGAAACCCTGAAAAGGAAGAAGTGACTATCTTTTTGGAATGGAGGGAGTATTGTTTTATCATTTTTTTGTGCAACTTTTTAGCATACAGAAAAGGCCAATCTTGGAATAGCTTTATGGTCTGAAGTTAGGTTTTGAAGCAATAGAAGACTCTGTTTTGGTACTTAACTTGAGCAATAGATGCGAGTTTCTGGTGTTATGCTGGAGGTAATGGATGATTTCTATGAGTGCTCTACTATTCATTCATGGGCGAAGTGTATTTCAGGATTGATGTCCTGCTCCCCTTCACTGTCCTTCTCTCTTCCCTCCCCCCACACACCCCGCACACACCCCCCACACACCCCCACCACAAACAAAAAAAGAATACTTCATATAAAACAAAAGGAAAAGAAAATACGAAATTTCCAAGGAATAACAGTATTGAAATGAGTGCTTCAACATTATTATGCCCTTGTTTGGAGGAAAATGTCTGGTGAGTAGGAGTATCTGGTACTGCAAACATGAGTCTGTTCATGAATATATCTATGTGTACAAGCTAAGCTTGGATTCTTTATTCTGCAATCCTGTGCTACTTGTGTAATAAAAATTGCCTTTTATCCCCATAAATGTAGGGACGAGCATCCTGAAACTGTTCTGACATCGATGGAAACGATATTGGCGGTTCTCTTGGACGAGAGCGGAGAAGAGAGCGAGGATCTTGTGGAGGAACTTGTGCTTATCATATTGTCTGGTTTGGGTCGCAATAAAAAGGTTAGCTCTTACTCCTTTATCTGCATATGTTGTGCTGGACCATTGACATTTTGGTGTGTGTTTTAGGATGTGACACCAGCTGCAAGAAGGCTTTCTATGAATATCATTGAGAGATGTCATGAGATACTTGAACCTGTCATAAAGCAGTTTCTTGTATCATCAATATCAGGCGATGGTAGATCATCAAAGTTGCAGATTGACCACTACGAAGTTATCTATGATATCTATCGTTGCGCTCCTAAGATTTTGTCCGGAGTTGTCCCATATTTGACTGGAGAGCTATTGGTAAGCCAAACTTCTTTTTTGGTTTCGTCTGACTCAAATGTTTTGACTCTACTTTTTCATTAGATATCTGAACTTTGACTCTCCTTTTTCATTTTCTGTTTTTTTTGCTCACTTACTCTACCTGTGGACGGTCCTTTTGCTGCTTGGGCTGTTGAGTATTATGCATGTCTATTTTAGAAATCAGGGTTCCATGTGAAGAAATGAATTCCTTGCACTTCTGTGACACATATTGACATGGTTATCTGTCCTTTTTCGCATACTTGTGGTTTGCGCAAGTTCCTGACTGACAGGTTTCTTTTTCAACAGACAGATCAATTGGACACACGTCTAAAAGCAGTTAAACTAGTTGGGGACCTTCTTGCCCTCCCTGGAAGTTCTACTCCTGAAATATTCCAACCGCTATACCTTGAGTTCTTGAAGAGACTGACTGATAGAGTGGTTGAGGTTCGAATGACTGTTCTTGAAAATATCGATGCTTGCCTATTGTCAGATCCTCACAGGCCTGAGGCTCCTCAAATAATTGGTGAGTGTTGTAACTTTGAGTACTCTAATCATCTTAGTTCTTAAAACTTAATATATTTTGCTGCCTTCTAGCTGCCCTCTGTGATAGGTTGTTGGATTACGATGAAAACGTTAGGAAACAAGTGGTTGCTGTAATTTGTGACATAGCATGTCATGTCCAATCCTGTGTACCTGTTCAAACCATCAAGCTTGTTGCAGAGCGCCTTCGTGACAAATCTGTATGTTTAGCCTTCATCCTCTTGGGGATCTGCTGGCATTCTGTTGTCTTCCTCTGGTTGTTTCTATGACATTAATTATAGCCTCTTTAATTATCTTGTTTCATTTTCTTCAGCTTCTTGTTAAAAAGTATACCATGGAAAGGCTCGCTGAGGTATACAAGAATTATTGCTGGAACTTCTCAAGTGGATCAGAAAGGGCCATGGATTACGACTGGGTACCTGCCAAACTATTGAGATGCTTTTATGACAAAGATTTCAGGTATCCGTATTCAATTTCTTATCGTAGTGGTCAAAAGTGTATCTTGTCTGATTGTAAAAGCCAAGGATTTCTTGCAAAGAGAATAAAATAACTGCATGCTTATATAGTTATACTATGATGAAAGAGTCCTGTGAGCAGCTGCCAAGTTTGATGACCTAGTTGTTGTGCCTGTGTGTTTCTGTTCAGAGTCACTTTTATCATGGACTCACACTTATTGTGTATTTTTTTTTGCAGATCCGATGTAGTTGAACCTACTCTATCTTTGTCCTTGTTCCCCTCTGGATTTTCTGCTAAGGATATGGTTAAAAATTGGGTTAAATCATTCTCGAGATTTGACAAAGCGGAGGTTAAAGCTCTCGAGAAGATACTGGAGCAGAAGCAAAGGTTCTTTATCAAATGTTGACCTTGATATCAACCAATGTGAATAAGCTTTCAATCATCATCTATGTGCTCACTTTAACAAGTTTTACTCAATTTCAGACTTCAACAGGAGATGCAGAAGTATCTTTCCCTCAGGCAGATGTCTCAGGTTTGGACAGCTTAGTCTGTTAAGCAATCAGGGAATGCATAATAGATAAAAGTTGATGAAGTCATTATCGATACTTCATGCAGGACAGTGATGGTGCTGAGATCCAAAAGAAAGTGGCTTTTTGCTTCCGTCTGATGTCTCGTTGTTTTGCTGATTCTTCAAAGTCAGAAGAGAACTTTCAGATTCTCGATCAGTTGAAAGATTCTAACATTTGGAAAATACTGTCTGCTTTTCTTGATCCCAACACTACCATTGAGCAGGCTTTGACTTATCGAGTAAGGAATGTTGTTCTCCTCTTCTCCCCGCTGTTGGTCTCCTTTTTGCCATGTGAAACTCTTTTTGATACCATGATAATAAGAGTTGTAAATTTCTCATTTGATTCTGATGATTCTCTATCAATTTTCTGTTCACGAAGGGTGATGTGCTGAGGATCTTGGGTGAGAAGCATCGGCTCTATGAGTTTCTGAATATACTGTCTGTGAAATGCTCAAATTTACTTTTCAACAAGGACCATAGTAAAGAAATACTTCTTGAGGCTGACAGGCTGAAATCTACTGGAGAAACTCAATTACTTGCGTCTTGCATGAGCATACTTGTGGTAATCTTTTTGTCCCTATGTGTACTTCATCATACTAATATCTTGGCCCTAGGATAATCTCAATTTACCTTGTTCAGCAAATAAAAATTTAGTTTCAATTTTATTAGAAGAATATGGTGCTTGATGTGCATGGAGAATTAAGCTATGCTAGTTTGTTTCTATCCTAGCCATGGCTTTTGCCTAATGCCTAAATGAATCTGGCATGGGTATCTTGTTTTGCTTGTATTTTTCTAGTCTAGATGGAGCAATTATATACTATCATAATGTCTTCATGAAATCCTTCCCCAATGACTCCCACCGCCGCCCCCCGCCGTGGGTGTTTCGCTCTCTCCACCTCCTCTTCTTAAAAGACAAACCAAAAAATGAAGAAGAAAAATACACTGGTTATTCTTTTGAAAAACAATTTTCACTCTTTTATGTTGTCGATGTTTCTAGAGGTACTTTTGTGTCTGTAATGGAGTCGGTAATGTTTCTTCTTATATGTATTGTTTTTTAATGTCTATCACATCTTAAATTTCTTATTGCACAGCTTGTTGCACGTTTCTGCCCTCAGCTTCTGGGTGGTGTTGCAGAAGACTTGATACGTTTACTTGAAGATGACAATGAAATAATTAATGAAGGTGTCTTACATGTTCTAGCAAAGGCTGGTGGATCCATTCAAGAACAGTTGCGGGTTTCTTCAAGGTTTGCTTGTCAAACTGGTGATGGCGTTTTTCACCAATGCATCTATCTTATTGAGAAGTGGTTCCTTTGCAGATCTTTGGACTTTATGCTTGAAAGGATATGTTTAGGAGGTAGCAGAAGGCAGGCCAAGTATGCAGTGCACGCTCTAGCCTCAATTACACAGGATGACGGACTTTTGTGTCTCTCTGTTTTATACAAGGTTTCTTAAGCGTTGCTGCTTGAATGTTTTTTTTTTCTTTTTGATTATTAACAATCAGGATTATCTGCGTGGCTTCTTATTTCATGTACTCTTGTGTCTTTCGTTTGTGTGCAGAGGCTGGTGGATATGCTTCAGGAAAAGTCCCACTTACCTGCTGTGCTGCAGTCTCTTGGGTGTATAGCACAAACCGCTATGTCAGTGTTCGAGACGCGGGAAACCGAGATTGAAGAGTTCGTTAGGAAGAACATCTTTGAATGCGGCTGCGTATGCTGTCTAAATTCATTATATTCTTGGTATTTGTTTTATGTGTGTTGTAACCATGTGGTCTAAAAAAAGAAGTATCACCTCAGGCATCAGAGGCTGAAGGCGAAGATAGTTGGGATCAAAGGAGTACACAATGTTCCCTTAAGGTCATTTAGCATCTTGCTTATCCTTCTGGCTATCTGAAGAAACTCTCGAAGTTTTTGAAGCTTTTGTGTTTCCAGCATCTTGTAGATGCTTTTTTCAACAAGTTTTCTATGCACAGTTGTGCCTTGATCAATCTTCTCTGAGGGTTAAAGTTCTTGTGCAGATATTTGGCATCAAAACTTTAGTGAAGAGTTATTTGCCAGTTAAAGATGCTCATCTGCGTTTGGGGATTGATGAGCTGATTGGAATTCTCAGAAGATTTCTTTCTTTTGGGGAATTTTCCACCAATATACATTCAAGGTAATTTTGGTCTTACCAAAATAGTACTATTTTGTTCAATTACTAATGAGATCCTAACGGTTGGGATTTATTTGGCAGTTCTATAGACAGGGCCCATATGAAGCTTGCTGCTGCCAAAGCTGTTCTTCGCCTAGCAAGATGCTGGGATCATAAGATTCCTGTTGATGTCTTTCTTCTCACAGTGGGAATTTCAGAGGTGAAATATAATTTTTTGCGGTTACATTTTGGAACTATTGATATTGTCAACTTACTCATTAAACCCTTATTAAGTATGATGAGTTTAGCTTCCTCTGTGAATAGGATTCATTTCCTCAAGTTAGGAGTCATTTCCGCAACAAAGTTCACCAATACATAAAGGATCGGCTCTTGGACCCTAAATATTGTTGTGCATTTTTTCTTCATCTTGGACCTCAGAAGCAGTTGCCTGAAGAGGTATTGTTATGTCGGATGCCTGCTAATTGCTTAAGGCCCAAATTCCTCTCCTTTTCTGCTATGCGAAAAGAAAATGCTGAAAGTTGGTTGGATTGGATCTTTTGATTGGTATCTCTCCTTTTCCAAGTTGCAGGACAAACACAATATATTTGATATTATTCAAATGTGTCAGCAAGGAAAAACACGCCAACAGTCCGGACAAAATGATCAAAATTCAATGTCACACTATCCTGAATATATAGTTCCATACTTAGTACATGCACTTGCTCATCAATCATCTTTTCCCAATCTGTACGAGTGTAGGGATTTTAAAGCATATGAAGCAATTTACAGGTAATTCTGACTTGTGTTTCTTCTGTATTCATGTCATGTCGCATGTAGCTTGCATGGGTTGAGACTGTAGTTAACAAAGATGTGCAGAAGGAAAGATACCACAAAATGAATGATATTTGAACAAGACTCCGGAAGAATTATGTCTTATTCTTGCCGACTTTAATTTGTATGGCTATCAGTACAAGGATGCAAGCTATAGGAAGGAAACCATCAAATCCTACCAAATCCCATGATTTTAGACCAACACTAATCAAGTCTAATATACTGATTAAGGCTGTCAAATCCTTCCTAAAATATCAATTATAAATTTGTAAAATCATATTAATTGTTGCGGAGTTCAGGAATGTCGCAATATCTATTGAATGTTCCAAAACATTATGGGATCATGAATTATAGCATTATGAAGTGGCTTAACTTTTAGATGTTGCTGAAAGATTAATCTAAGTTAATGCCATTATCATTCTGCTTTTGAGTTGAGTTCTTCCTAAAATGGGAGAAGTGGAAATGGATCTTTGTAGGAATAAAATATGTGTAATGAAATATCTCAACGAATCCCCCAAGTTGGATTGAAATAAAGAAATTTGATACATGGTGAGTAATCTTGCTATCCAAAGACCAAAAAAAAAAAAATGAAAAAGAAAATCTTACTATCCCATTTTAAAATGGAACTGGAATGATATCCTTTCAGCTGCTGCTTTTATAACCTCTCTTATGCTCCTTCTACGGCTGTGTTGTTGGATTTCATCTGCTGCTGCTCCAGTAGCCTCCAGTCCTCTCCTGCTCCCCTTCTTCTAGGCACCACTGTCAACAAGACCATGCTAATCACTTGAACTCGGATTCTGTTTACCCAAATTTCCAGGCTTTTGTACTTGGTCGCCTGGAATCGAAGGGTCCTCTATCTATTAGCTGTTTGAGGCTCAAATGTATTAAACATAGGACCATTCAGGCTTGCCATATTTTGTTAGTTCTAGTGAGTATCCAAATGACACTTGCCCGTGTAGGTTCTGAGGATTTTTGCATTTTGAAATTGGCAAGTTACATAGCTTAGTTACTTGGATTTGGAATTGTAGGGAAACTTTGCTTTTTGTATTTTGAGCAAGTCTAAATCACTGGCTAGCTTGCTAACAACTACCCATGATGATAAATCTTTGTAAATTTGCCTCATAAGGCCTATTTATGAAATTTAACTTACAAAAAAATGATAACCTTTCATCAATTCCTACCAAATAATTTGACTTAACTTCAGGGACAAATCATCTTTTGATTCATTGAAATTCAGGGACAAAGCATCTTTTGATTCATTGAAATTCGTAAACTATATCCTTTTCATGTTCGGATGCTTTATATAAAGAACCCTCTTATATTATTGTTCAAGGTGTCTCATTAGTAAAGTAACATGAAGTCGTTTGTTGAAATAAGAGATTTTTTGAGTTTTTGTGGCTGCCAGGAGCAGTTTTCTAGAATAAGATGTCAAACAGTACAGAACAAATTACAAGACTCAACTTGGCTTTTGCTTTTGCTCAGAAAAAATAAACGCTATTCTTATGTAGTATAATTTCATTTCAAGATTGGTGATACGTATCGTATGTTTCACTTACTTTGGCTTTAGTAAAAACATGTTTGGAGTCTTAAGAAAGGTTTACCTATCTTATATGTGCCACATGACATGTATTTCTGCGTGTGTAGGCATAAACGTATGTATGTACATTTATATGTGTGTATATGCGAGGGGTGTGCCTATATATATGTGTGTATACATACAATAACACTCAAGTCTTTTTCTTTCTATATGAGGTCGCCTATATAGGTCAATCATTTCTCTTGATCTTTATTTTTATTTTTTTGTTTTTGACTCGTAACCTGAATCCTACTCTTCTTGTGTGTCTCATAATACCTAATGCAAATACGCGCTTTTAAAAGCATCTTTCAAAATCATCATGTCATCTCAACCGTGATTCAGGTCTAGGTACCTAAAATTATCACTTAAATTTCATATTTTCTATATGACATCGGCTACATGAATCAATTGTCTTCATTGTGCTCCATCACTTAACATATGCCCCTCCAATTGTCATATAAGTCATGCCATTTGTTATTGTCTTTCTTCATATCTTCGTTGGTCTCGCTCTCCCATTTTTAACATGCACCTTGTTCATTGTTTTACACTGTCTAATAGATGCATCTGCAAGACGCCTTTGCACATGTCCATACCATCTTAACATTGTCTCCCTCATCTTCTCATCTATAGGAGCCGTCCCAACTTTCCTTCTTAAATGTTCATTTCTTATTTCATCTTTTTTTTATATGTCCACACATTCATCTTAATATTCTCATTTCCGCTATTCACATTCTTTGTTCATGCTCATAATTGACTGCCCAACATTCAGACTCATACAACAGCGCGAGTCTTACTGCCATCCTTCAAAACTTCCCTTAAAGCTTTAAAGGTACTTTACTATCGCAACGAAGATTTGATGCACATCTCTACTTTAACTACCCTGTTTGTACGTCACATCTTCTTCAATTCCTCCATCATTCTGTAGTATAGATCATAAATACCTAAAACTTTCACTCAGATGAATTAGTTAGTCCCCAGTTTTATACAAGGTTCGATGGTCATTCTTTTGTTGCAAAAATTAAATTTCATATACTTTGTCTTTTTTCGACTCAATTTGAAGCCTTTTTTTAATCTAATTTCTCCTACCAACATTCCAGTTTAACATTGACTCTTTTATAATTTTCATCCACCAACACAATGTCATCTCCAAATAACATGTTTCACTTAACTCTATATTGAATGTATCGAGTAAGCGCATCTATAACTAAAGAAAATAAGTATGGACTTAATGTATATCCTTGGTGTAAACCTGCAGTAATAGGGAACTCTGGGCTTAGTTCTATTGGAGTTCCTACGCTTGTCATCAGGTTCTGTATGTTATTTTTAACACCTTTATTTTCAAGCACTCTTCACAGTATCTCTTATTCAACTTTGTTACATGCATTTCCAAGTCAATGAAAACAATATGCAAGTCTTGCTTATTCTCTCGATACCTCTGTATTAATCTTCTTAAGAGATGAATACCCTTTATTGTTGACATTTCCGGCATAAATCCAAATTGATTTTCAGATACGCTAGTTTCTATGCGAAGTTTTTTCTCAATCACTCGCTTTCAGAGCTTCATTGTGTGGCTCAATAACTTAATTCCTCCATAATTTGCACAGTCTTGTATATCTCTTTTGTTTTTATACAGAGGTACTAAATTGATTTTCCTCTACTTGTCAGACATTTTATTGATCTTCCCAATCTTGTTAAAAGGAGTTGTGAGCAACATAATACCTTATTTCCCTAGGGATTTCCAAGCTTCAGTTGAAATACCGTCGGGTCCAATTGCTTTGCTATTTTTCATCCCTTTTAAAGCATCTTCTACCACTGGCAGTCAGATTCTCTTATTATATGTTAAGTTTCTATCATCTTCAGAGTTATGTAACTCGCTCAATACGAGTTGATCTCCCACTGATTAATTAAAAAGTTTCTCAGAGTATCTTTTTCATCTACTTGCCCTTTTCTCTACTAAGATCTTGCTATCTTCGTTTTTAATACATTTAACTTGAGTCAAATCTCTTATCTTACTTTCTCTCGTTCTAACAATTTTATATACATCTCTTTCACTTCTTTCGCGTCCAACAACTTATAAAAATCTTCAAACGGCTTTGATTTGGCTAACTTATGGCCTGTTTAACTTCTTTCTTAGCAAGCCTATATTTTTCCAATTCTCTTGATTCTTGCAACGTTGAAGTGCCTTATAATTAGTTCTCTTGGCTTTTACTTTGTCTTGCACTTTTTTCCACCATCAGGATTCTTGATGTGCAGGTGCTCGAACTTTTGACTCGCCAAGTAAATTTCTTGCTATTTTCTTCGTCTTTATCGCCACATCCTCCCGCTTTGCATCAGCATCTGAGTTTTTAAGACTTCTTGCTTAAATACTTCTTTCTAAACTCTGCTTGCTTATCTTCCTTCAGGTTTCAACATTTTATCATGGGTTTTATAAGGCTTTGTTATTTAATCTTCTGTGTCAGATATGGATATCTAACGCTGCAAGACGGTGTTGTATTGTTAAACTTTCTCCTGAGATCATCTTACAGTCTTTACAAGCTCTTCTATTTTTCTTACGAATCTTAAAATAGTTTATATGCAACTTATTTGGTCCATTTTTGAATGTAATCAAGTGTTCATCTCTTTTTCAAAAAAATATATTGGTCACTATAAGGTCATACGCTATTGTGAAATCCAAAATTGTTTTTCTTTCATCGTTACTCTTTCCGAAACCAAATCTACCATTTACCTCATTGTAATCCTTATTCCTTTTGCCTACATGTTCATTTATGTCAGAATTATACGCACTACATCATCTAAATCTTTACAAAATTAAACCTGTATAGCCTCCTCTAAACCCACTTGAGGGGAATATACACTAATAATATTGATTGTTTTTCAAACACCAACTTAAGGGTTGTAATTTTATCTCATTTTCTAATAACATCTACTACTCCGTCTCTTAATGAGACATCTATTATAACTCTAACTCCATTTCTTGTCTTATTTTTTTACTAGAGTTTAAATCCTGAAATGTCCAACATCCTAGCTTTCTCACATATCCACTTTGTTTTTTTGTAAGTTAAAATTTCATAGATAGCTATAAATGGCGCATTTATAAAAGTTGTTATTTATAATTGAGAAACTACAAGCTTAGCTTGGGTGGCTAAAGGTGGCTTACAACGCGCCATACAGTCTCTGGTGCCAACCTTTACAAAATATTGCCTAAAAATGGCAACATTGTTCCAACTTAAGCCAAACAAACCTAAATGGATGATAGCCTAAATGCCAACATGTACAAAATGGTTGTTATAAAGACAACAACGAGCATTGCTTGTTCAAAATAAAGGTAGCTTACAATCACTAAGTCTAGGATAACAATATCATCTACATAATCCAAAATGACTGTAACCAAGCAGGAAAAATCAAGCTGCAGAACATCCATCCATAAAGTACCAAATCGTCACAAAAACATTCCCAGCCAAAGAAAGCCACTGCCTAAGGAAATAAGGCACAAACATGAACTGTGCCACATCAACAAGATCTCAATGCACAATGGATATAGTAAAAAGCAAGTGAGCATAGCATGAGCAAGAAACTCCAAAGCGTGCTGTTCATATAGAGTGAGTCCAGAGGAGTTTGAGGTGAGTAGAGCAGGCAGAACATGATTTGAGGTAGAGTCCAGCATCCCCTACAGAGATGCCTCTCAGTTAGGCGATCAATGTTTGGCTGTAATGGTCTAGGAGCAAAAATAGTGGAATTTCTTGAATCATTCTCAATACACCAGGATTCAACAAGGTCCATCCATGTCCTTTCCAATTTGTAACCCATTAGTGATCTTCTAGCAGGTGAACAAACCCCATCAGAAGGAAATTGGGGCAACTGATTGAGATGTAGTAGATATTGCAGTTGGGGCTTAGGATAGCAGAGAAGCCCCTGCTCTTTGAGTCAATTCCCATAGCCAGTGGAAGTGTCCAGTATGTGAAATAGCCATGTGAAAAATTGAAGTTGCAGATGGGGCAGATCATGAGTGTAGTGTGGAGTTAGTAACAGACCTAAGTATGTGGTCTTGTCTTTGTGAAGATTGTGGTTGTGATGCCAAGGTTTAAGGCAAATCCTTAGTTGAACTTACTGGTTTGTAATTCCTCAATGAACCGATATCATAACATATATTTTCAAGTATCTCTTTGGTTATTGCTGTGTGATCCTTGCTACTTGCTAATTTGTTGGTACAACCTTCCGTTTCTCTCCGTCCAAATATGATAGGCAACAACTGAAAAGGCAAAACGACCTAAGTCCAGCTGGAATATTGAGTTACCTGCACTGTTTTTAGCCAATTGAGAATATTTTGCCATTAATTGACCCAGTTTCTGATCTTCAGCTGCTGCATCATAGCTTGTCAAACCTTGGATGCATATGGACAGTTCAAAAATAAGTTATAATTGTCTTCTCTGAACCTACCACACAAGACACATGAATTAGTAGTAACAAGACTCCAATCCAGGAGTTTGTCTAGTGTATTCATTCTCTTTCAACATGCAAGCCAAAATATGATAGCATAACGTGGAAGAAAATGTTACGTCTTACAAGTTTATCCCAGTTAACAGAAGGAAGAGAGGATAGAAGGGCTTCTGTTGCATTTTTAATAGAGAAAGATGGCGCTGGCTTCCAAATCCAGTGATCTTCTTTTTGTTTGATTTCAATAGTGCATCAGGCTTGGCTAAATTGGATGAACTGGTCATCCCATCTTCATCCATATGGAAACCTCCAGTTTGTGGCTTCCAAAATTTATGATACATCAGCTTATCAATATTTAGCTTCCTTCTTAACTCTGTGTGTGAAGTGCCAGGAACACCTTTAGGATGTTGGGGTCATGCCAGAATGAAGTGGATTGCCAATTGCCAATCACTATATGTATACAATTGCATACTTATCCCTGACCCGCATTAGTTTTTTTCCATGGACAAGAATCTGAAGGCCTTCCCTTTGCTTCCCAAATGGATTTCCCTTTTAATATGACCGTATGCAAATATTTGACCAATAATCCTTCGGTAGAAATTCTAGACATAAAGTGTAATTGTATATAAGTATCATAGTTGTATATGTAGTTATTCGGTTTGTAGTAGTATGGGACAGTGTATCCATGTACAATAAATATTACCGTTAGGAAGATTTAGCCGTTGGCTAATATGTATGTATATATATAGACTTTCTGTAAAGTATTGAATGTAATCTGGAATTCATAATTCCAGTCCAAGTTTATTTCACCTCAACTGTGCTCTTAATTCTTATGCTCTTATTTAATTCTTTTGAACATTAAATTTCTATACCTTCCTTACGTTCACACACATTCCATAGACTCTTCATAATGTAAGCATTGTTAACTAGTATCAAGTCTGATATACCTAATCCACCTTGTTCTTTGGTAGGCAGACATTTACCCATTTGACTTTTGTCTTTTTGGTCCCTTCTCACATATTTTCTCCACTTCCTTGACCACTCCTTTAGGTAGAAAATAGGTCTACTTATGGCTATGCGGACTGCGTTGATCAACTGTAATTTCTCCCATAGGACAGGTTTTTGTTTGCCCAGCTTTGTATTCTATTTGTTAACCTATCATGTAAGGCACCACAATTGGTGTAAGATAGCTTGCTAGCTATCAGGAGTAGACCTAAGTACCTTATGGGGAGGGTTCTTAGGAACATTCCCAAAATCTCAGCTAGAACAGTTTCTTGGGTGGTGATACTAGAAGCAAAAATCTTACACTTCTGAAGGTTGGGTTGATGACCTGAAAGGGCTTGGAATTTCAGAAGAGCTTCTTTGATGAGTAGAATAGAATGTTTGTCAGTCTTAGATTCTATAAAGAGATCATCAGCAAAGGCTAGTGATGAGAGATTCAGCTTTTTACACTTGGGATGATAACTGTAAGTGGAGTTTGAGATTAAACTTTTTCAGGAGCTGAGTGAAATCTTCTGTCATTAAGATGAAGAGGCTGGGAGAGAGGACCTTCTTGCTAAGTCTTCTACCAGCTTTAAAATTACATGTCAGGGAGCCATTTAAGTTTACGGAGAATGAAGCTGTGGAGATACAAAGTCAAATTTAGTCAATGTACTGTTGTGGGAAATTCATTTTTCTAAAGATCATCATAAGGTATGGCCAGTTTACTATATGAAATGTCTTCATAATATCAAATTTAATCGCACAACATCTTAGTCCACCTGATCTTTTTATAGTTTTTGACCAATTTATGCATGAGGAGGATATTGTTTTGGATGGTTCTGCCTTTGACAAAGGCTAGCTGGTTAATCGACTAAACTTGGTATCAAGGGCTTCTATCTATTCACCATAATCTTGGATATGACTATATGTTGTATTGCAGCAGGAAATAGGTCTAAACTCCCTCATACTAATTGGGTTATCCACTTTAGGTATGAGTGAAATGACAATTGCATTTATAGGATAGTACATGAAGTTCTCTTTAAAGAAGAATTCAATAGCATTAATGAATTCTTCTCTCACAAGGTTCCAATTGGATTTGAAGAAACCTGTCGAGTATTCATCTAGCCCAGGTGCACTTTCATACTTAAGGGAGAATAATGCATCTTTTATTTCACTCTTAGTGATGGGCTGTATCAGGAATTTACTTTGCGTTACAGAAAGAGTTTTACCGAACCAACTTTGGTTTGAGATGCTGTTTGGGGTGGGTTCAGTAAACAGTTTTTCACCTGATGCCATCTGTTTATACTCCTCTATCATGGTACGATCCTCATTCTGTAACCTTTAACAATCCTATGGAAGGACTTGGTGTTCTTATCACCTAATTTCATCCACTTAATTTTAGACCTCTCTTTGAAGAAAGACTCTTTAAAGGACAAAAACCTAATGTAACAATCCTTGTTATTTCTAACTAGGTCATGTAGCTGAAGGTTTGTATGGTCTTTTACTAAATCTGATTGGGCAGCTTCAAGCTTTGCACTAGCTATCTCAACTCTTCTAGTGATGTTTCCATACTTATTCAATTTCTTGATAGAGTCTTTCAACCTCTTAAGCTTCTTAGTGAGGCGGGTTAGGGGGTTGCCTGCTATAGGTTCCTCTCAACTAACTTTGAGAATGTCCGTAAAGTTTGGAGCATCATTCAACCTTTAATTAACTTGAATGGTTTTTGCCCAATTTCAGGTTCTTTTGGATAGTTAGTATTCCTGGGGAATGATCAGAGAAGATGGTGTTTTCATAATTTAATTTGAAATGGGGATACTGACTTCTCTAAGACTCATTGCAAATTATATGATCATTCTTGTTATAAATTCTTTCATTTTCATCTCTATTATTAGACCAAGTATACTCAAAGCCTTTAAAGGGAATGTTAACCATATCAATGTTGGTAATACAGTGAGTGAATTCTCTTATGGCATTCCTATCCACTTTTTTTCCCTTGACTTCTCTTTTTCATCTAGAATAGTGTTAAAGTCACCCATGATCAAATTGGGGGTTGTTATCATATAGCTGACTTTGTATTTTAGATCCCTCCATAGATTCCTTTTGTTACTCCTCTTATTATAGCCATATACCACTATTAAAATAAACTCTTCACCTTTAAAGACATTTAATTTTAATTTACATGTGAGGCATTGTTCATTTTCATGAAGCAACTTCCTTATAAATATGCTAGGGTTCCAAGCAATCCAAATCCTAGAAACAGTATGGGGGAGCAAGTTATGTACCACCTCTCAGTTCCCAAATACAGACTTTGTTGTATCTTTCAACTTCTTTTGTCTAATCTTAATTTCTATAAGACCTGTAAGGTAATGTTCTTATCTTTAATGAAGTTCTTGACTTCCTTGATGTCTAAGAGAGGAATTGAATCCCCTCGCATTCTAGCACGCTAACTTAATCATCTAGCAGCCTTTTTATCTCTGAGCCTACTCCTGCTGGCCCCTTCACGGTATTGCTTTGCTGGTGGATGAACTTTATCTTCTTTGGTACCTAGTGGCTTTATGACCATATGTGGGTTAATAAATAAATCCTGTCAGGTAGAATTTCTAGATTATTCACAATATTATCCTTAAAGGTTGGCAGCCCAACCTTTATAGAGGTACCAACCTTATCATTTTCTTTGGTTTTGAGAGTGGTGTTGTCAATTAAACTGCCTAAGGGGTCACGGCAACGATTTAGCATCATGAGGGATGCTGGGATCTGACTACCTTAATAGTCGTTACCCTCATCAGAAGAAACATCAAACTCCTTTTCATTGTTACTAGTGTTGTGCCTATGGGTAGATGTTTTATGTTCAGTGATTTCCCCCCGCTACAAAGCTCTATCATTATCCGTAGGAACTTCAGGCCCAATGTTGCTAGAGTTGAGTCTATCACTATAGGCTCTGTGATCAATACGCTTTCCCTTTTTTACTTGTATTTCTACAGATTTTAGAAGTACTACCTACCTTAGCTTGAGAATCAGAGTGGGAAGAGGAAATGTCTAAGTCCTCCTCACTTTCATATTTGCTATTGGCCTTGTGTCCATCAAGGTTTTCTTCCTCATCGGTAATCATTAATGTGCTAAACTTATTAGGGGAGGATATGACCTAACAGTGTCTACCTACTTCCCTGGGAAGAATGTGACGTTTGGTAGGGCTTGTTTGTGGGTGTACCATGGAATAGGCTCAGAAGGAAGAGGGAGATTGTTTCCATTCTATCTCACAGTCTGAATGACTTTACCTTTGCCAAGTTGACTGTAGTTCTATCTGGTGTTAGCATCACTAGTTGGGTGCACTTATTTCCATCCTCATCAAGGAAAAGAACGGATTTTGGGGAATTTCTCCAGGCTTGATTTCAACACAAATCCTAGCGAAAGTAACTCTGGCTTGTGAGGTGGTGGCTCTGCCAATAAAATATAGGCTTTCTTATTAGGGTATCCAATCCACTCAGTATTTATGAGTGTAGTAGTGTAGTCAAAGGTTGGAAAATTAGATCCAAATGAGAATGAATAAGCTTAAGCCGTTGTATATGTTTATTAAGGATCCGAGGTTGGAGGAAAAAGACCCTATTACCAAAGGGAAGGGGGGGGGGGACCTATTCAAAATACTCTGTTTAGCATCTTCAGATTGAAATCAGAAGACAAATAAGTCTTCATCAAATTGCTTCACTTTATGGCGACATAAACAAGGTATCCTTCCAACCCTTTTGCTGAACATCGACACACAATCCAGCTCGGGCGACGGTAGTGAGACACAGCTTCGATGGAGGGTTAAGCAGTCAATCACATTTGATGTTGCGAGCGCTTATACAGTATGTATGCCAGCTGACACTGCTGCACATCCATGTTGGGCTAATATATGGGGCATGTCAGGACCGAGCCGTCTCCATCTACTGCTTTGGCAGATTTGTCATAACTCCCTGCAAACAAAGTCATTCCTTCAGCACCGTAAAATTATAAACGATAGTTCTTGTGATATTTGTGGCCATTGGGATGAAGATATCTTTCATGCATTAAGGGATTGCGGCTGGGTGCGTAGGGTGTGGAACCACATTTTTCGGCCGGAGCTTCAACAAGTCTTCTTTCGACCGTGCTTCATTAAAGACTGGGTTTCGGCCAATCTATAGGATACATGGCACTCCGACGTCTGTAAAGCAGAATGGAGATATATTTTCTGCCAAGCTATACATACTATATAGTACTAGAGGAACCAATTTGTGCATGGCAACTTTCGACACATACCACCATTATTAGATGTTAGTCAGGACATAGTCTATTGAGCAATGTTCCTTATGTTTATAAATACCCCTACCCCTAACATAGATGACCATATGGTAGCATTATAGACAGTGGATGTACATATTTATTCTCTTTTGATGCAATAAAGGTTCCATTTTCCCAAAAAAAATTGCTTCACTTAATACCATTGGATGTCCAATATTTTTCGGCAAATTTCTGCATGTTGAAGAATGAGGTTGAGTTCTCCATCACCTGACCAATAATTGCTGAGCTCCACTTTTGTTTAGTTGTAGCAACTGCAGCTAGATTGATAGCAAAAAACTGCCGTTGTCATTCTCAATCCGAGCAGTCGCGAAGTAGAGGATTCTTCAGGCTTAAATCAGGCTAAAGCAGTGAAGCCCAAGCCAATTTTACACGTACAAGTGATTGCATGTTTGAATCTGAGTTTTAAGACGAAAGTCCACCACGAAGAGAGAGAAAGATAGAGTTTTTTAGTTCTCCAACTGCATAATCCGTCGGCCGAAGAGGCCTTTAAGGCCTGAGAAGATAATGAAGTTCATGTTTAGTCCATAATGGTTGTTTGTAAAGAAATTTGAGGAGGAAGGAGTTAGATAACATGAAGAAGAAGGGCAAAGGAAGGGAAGGAGAGGTGGAGTGAGAAAATGAGGAAAAAAAATTAGACGTTAGTAATCGTTATCGGCGAGGATAAGTTTTTTGTGGTGGAGGTGAGAGGAGAGTTAGTGGAGGGATTTGGTATATCGAGGCTGTATCCGAAAATTATACTGAGATCAGAGAGCAAGTTTTAAAGTGAGAAGGATGGAAGGTTGCTGTTGAAGAAATACATTTCATTCACTTTTTACCTATCCAATTTGTTTCTTGCAAACATGAAATATTTACTTTTCTTGTTATCATTATATATGCTTCTTCATTTTTTCCCCATTAGAGTTCCAATGTTCCATGTTCCCAGTCTAATACTCTTACCTGACTTAGTATTTACTCTCTTAGTATCTAACTTACTGCATAAGACCTCTTGCTTATTTTTTCACTGCATCCGAGTTCTCTAGTATCTCAAGTGTCGCTGTGTTCGGAACATGCAAAGGAGACCCTTGCTTATTTGACACTACATTCAATCCCTCCAGATGCAACGGTCCTTGTCAAGACTCCGTATTGGACCATTCGGTGCGGTCCTTACGGGAAATATCTTAGCATTAACGCAATTTCTTGTCTGATCCATAATCATGTTTAACATAAAGTTTCATACCACCTGTCAACCTAATGCAACCCTCCTCCTTTATCTGTACTTGGGACCGACAAGTCAAAAACTCGACCAGGCGGAGTATTGTGTGTGTGTGTGTGTGTGTGTGTGTGTGTGTGTGTTTACATAATGTGCGTGTATTCAAATTCTTAATGTAAGAACCAGATTTAAGTGTATGTGGCATATTAGCCTTTCCGTTTGGGGTTGTGTAGGTAACTAGAGGGGAATAAGAAAATGTGAACACGTGATGCTAATCTTAATTATTTTAAGGCGCCATAGAAATGACTCTCTTTCTGAAGTTTGACTTCTTGTAATTATACAGGAAAATTCAAAGGGAAAAAAGACATCGTTATAGTTCTTTTTTGAAAGGCAAAGTTTTTGTTTATGTGAAGCTCAATATAATGGTACATGAAAACCTAAGGCTAGGTAGATCAACTCATTTGTTGCATGTGGCCGCGAAGAATCAAAAGCTACTATGTCTTGGTGCTTAAGGAGATTATTCTGTCACGGTTCATATCTCTTTCCTTTTTCAGGCAATTATTTCTTTTTCTCTCAATGCTGGTGCATGGTAATGATGATGACTCGACTGATAGTAGTGGAAACGATAAGGAGAAACTTTCTTCAATCGGTTCTATCTTCCAAAGTATCAAGCGATCTGAAGACAATGTTGATCATAAAAAGACCGAGGTTTTGCCTTCGAATCTCTTGGATGTTCTTTTATAGAATGCCCCTCACCTTCCTCGTTTGTTTCATTTTACTTTTAAACATAAGATGGTTAAAGTGCTTGTTTGGATGCATTACATCCATGTTCCTTTTGTGGAGCAGATATCTGAAATTAAATGAAAATATTATCTTTTGCTTATTGCTCAACTTAGTAACATCTTATACCTTTATCTGACACTTGGAAATCTAAAGCAGAATCTCTATATTCTCTGCGACTTTGGCTTGTCAATCTTAAAGCGTTTAGCCCCAAATGAGGACAATATTTTGGACTTGTGTGCATCAGTATGTTTACCTCCTACATTGTATAAACCACATGAGAAGACAGAAGGGGCCGATACACCGGTATGTCATCTATATGGTTTTTTCCTCGGTCATGCGTATTGTATCCTTTACATTATTGCGTTGTTTTTATCATTCTTTTTTTTGGGTGGGGGCAGCAGGGCAGATGTAAAGGAAACATATGTATAGTTTTTGCCTTATCTCATTATTGCGTTGTTTTTATCATTCTTTTTTTTGGGTGGGGGCAGCAGGGCAGATGTAAAGGAAACATATGTATAGTTTTTGCCTTATCTAATATTTATAGGTAGCTCTTCTTCTTGGAAAAGAGGTCATATGGAACAGGAATAGCGGTTAAATTGGGGACCCCTTTTTTAGTTGTTTAATAACTGCTGCATATCCTGTCTCAGTTTTTCTTTTTTCTTTTTCTTTTTGTTTTTATAGTAGTGCTCTTTCTTTTCTTGAATTGTAAAGCTTCTTTCTGGAGATTTTCAGTATCTAAATACTTATCAGAGAAAAGAGGTTTAGCTAGTTTTCTAACTAGAAGAGTCAAGAAATGTGTATATCTGTCTTCTCCATTTTCTAAACAGAAGAGCTTTAACATGCGTGAGCATGTGGTTCTTAGTTTGCAACTGAACCACAAAGGATGTAATATTTAACTGCAGATGGTGGGTGCTTGGTAATTCCATTGGCGCTTAAAATATAACACAAGCACAACCTTTGACTTCTTACCAAACGAGAAAACAAAAGGCCTTCATTTTGAATTTGGTGCTTGTCGACTTGAGAATAACTCATGAGCTTTATCTTGCAAAATCATAGCCAACCTCATAATATTCTTCTGTCCAATTGAGGATGGTGTATGTTTAAGTAATTTCTTCAAAATTGCTTTATAGGTGGGTGAGTCACCATCATGGTTGGTTGATGAAAGTGTGTTGGCTTATTTTCAGTCACTGAAGTTTGATGCGAATGAGCAGGTGAGTTTTACTTCTTTCCTGTTGAAAAATTTATCTTTTCTATCAATTATTTTGTTTCTCTTGTTAAAATTATTCCATGAACAAAATATTGTACTAAATAGTAGGAATGTAGCTCCCTTTTCTTTCTGAAAATATTTTCACTATTCTACTCTGATCATTCTAGGTCACTCAAGATGTGATAGACGATGATCTCATGGGCAGTGAAACTGATGGAAGTGAGATGCCTTTGGCGAAAATCATGGAGCGTCTTAAAGCTAAAGGAGCCAAGGCTAGGAGAGAGGTGAAGAATGAGGCTAGGCAAGATGGAGAAAAGAATGAAAACGATCTTGATGTCTTGAAAATGGTACAGGAAATAAATTCTGATAATCTGGTTAGCTATGGTAAGTATGAGTCAAGCAATGGTCATGGTGATCTTCCCGTTGAAACTGAAGTGGAACATAAGCTTCAGAAAAGGAAAAAAATGCTAGATGAACCGAGCGATATGTCTGTACCAAAACGCCGGTCATTATCCGCTCCAAGTTATAAATCTCCCCCTTGCAAGGGTATTACAAAAAAGGGATCATCCTCCTCTGAACCCAATGAATCAGATGACAGATTCGCTAGCAGCTTAGATGAGAGACCTCTACGTGAAAGATCAAATGAACCAGCAGAGTCAGACCTGTTTGTATCATCAATCTGCAAGACTTCACGCTTTCCTGCAAAACATGAAGAGAAGAGATCTGCTAGTGAAAATGACAAAAAACATGTAGCTAGAAAGCTTGATAAGGAGGGTCATAAGGTGAACTATCTGGTTGTTGATTCTAATGTTGTTAAACATATCTGAAGTTCTGTCAAGTACTTTAATTGCATTTATATTTTAGTTTTTGAAAAAAGTGACTTTTCGTTATTATGCAGAAGCCCAAAAATTCCAGGGTGGTTTACAGTTCACCTGTGACTTATAATTCTGACTCAACAGCTAACAAAAAACCTAGACGTAAAAGTATTGGTGGCTTGGCAAAGGTTTGTTGACAGAGCTGTTCTGCGATCTATTACTTTATGCATTGTAAATACCCATTCTTGCTGGTATTGGTTACGGAAGAAGTTGACATGCAGACTTGGGGACCTGCTTGCTGTGGTTATTGCTTTTACCTTCCAGTCATTCATTTTTATGTAGTGAAACAAATTGTGTATATGTATTTTCATTAATTTCTGAGAAGAGCCTGATGCTTGTCCAGGATATAGGTTGTACTGTTGATATTCTCTATCTAGGACTGAATGAACTTGACAGACTGCCAATAGATATAGTTGGCATTCTCTCAATAATTTTGCCCCCTCTAAATTTGCACTTTTGTTTTCCTGTAGTGCTCAGCAAACCAAACTTCCTCCATAGACTTGATTGGTTCCAGGATACGAGTCTGGTGGCCAATGGATAAAATGTGAGTGTTCCATCCATTTAATTATACTGAATCTGCAGTCATTAGCGTATATATCTGAGAATTGTCAGATATTTTTATCACTTCCGCAGGACATAACTTTCTCTTTAAATGCTCGTCTAGTTTGTTGGTTGCAAATAAATGGCATTATCAGTTTTGGTTTTTTGCATGGATGGCCTTCCTGCATGTATACGCAGCAGAAAATTTCAGAGGGGACAAAATAATCTAATGTTGGCCTACCATTTATAGTCTAATGTTGGCCTACCATTTATATCGTTTATCAGGTTCATTCATTGATATCTTTCTTGTAAAATTAAGATGGTGTCCATGTAATGCCTCTTTGGCGTTTTGATCTCCCATTGGCGCAATTTTAATACGACTCATGTTTCCCATTCATGAGTTTCTCTTTCTTTTCGATTTCTACTGGACCTCTTAGATTTTAACTGTTGCTTCTAGTGTTATCAATTAGCATAAATTATGTTGCAATTGCTCTTGAAACAAAATGATTAATATGACAGCATCCGCAAAGTTGACTGGATTTGTGTCCTCTTACTCTTATAGGTTTTATGAAGGGATCGTGAAGTCTTTCGACACCCAGAAGAAGAAGCATGTGGTAATCCTTGATCTTATTTTTTCAATTTCACACGTCGGGTGAAACTTTTGTAATGACTTTCCAGAAAACAGTTTTCTATTGGGATGTCAATGTGAACCCCAAGCCCAACCCCTTTCTTTTCAATGATGTAGGTGTTGTATGAAGATGGTGATGTGGAAGTACTCCGATTAGAGAGAGAGCGGTGGGAGATTGTTGATGAAGGCCGTAAGCCAGTAAAGGTGTGATTTTTTTTTTTTTTTTTTTATGTTATCATTATTTTTTAGAGATAGTATTCACTTGGTGGAAGGGTTCCTTAATGCATCTCTAAAAGCTAATGGCATGTGCCATAAGACTACACATTTGTTTTGTCGATACATCTTGTCAAGATATGTGCTAACCCTAAGGCCTAAAGTGGCTGGTCATTTTTGAACCACGCGCATTCGGATCCTTCCCTGAAACAGACATTTTCTTTTAGTGGGGGCAGGGGAAGTGGAGGGTGTTTTAGAGATCAGTTGGGAAACTTTAATAGTGCTTGATCTTTTGTTGTTCATGGTTTTGCAGCCTTCCAAATCGTTGAAGGGTTCGTGGTCGAAAACAGAGTAAGTTGTGCATTTTCTAGAACATTTCTTTTGTAGGCATATGCATTGACCATTTTAAGCACTGTAGTATGCTCATCTTGGGTTACATAATTAGTATATTATTGTTTATTATACTAAAATCCACACTCATTAGTATTTCGGGTTACATACTTATTAGTATATTTCTACCGGTCTTCTCTTTTGTTGATGTGATGTATCATTATGTTTTAGTTGTTCATTTCGGAGCTGCATGCTTTGTGAAGATGCTTAGGTACCTTGGTATTGTATTTAAGGTAAAGGGGTTGGACAAAATTACAAGTTATAGGGCAATACGTTAGTGGGCAACACTCTGGAACTCTGGGAATGGGATACTCTGGAAAAAGACTTGAGACCGACTGGCTTGTGAGAGAGATGTTTGGGTTGATCTCCGGAAGGTTGGCAACCATATGATTTCTTGGAAGACCTAATTGCCTTTGTGTGGGTGTCTATTTATGTGTGAAAAAGATGCAAAATATACATATGGTGTCCATTGTTCTTAAGAATGACAAAGTTTTTGTTAAAATTACCATAGATAAGGCAAAAATGGTGCATTTACAAAAGGTGTTGTTCGTAGCGAGCAACAAGCATTAGTTTGAATCAATCCCCAATGAAGGAGCTTGCCTAGTGTATTCATTCTCTTCTAACATGCAAGCTGTATAATGAATACATATCTTGGAAGAAAGTGAATACACCATACAATTTTGCTCCAGTCAACTAAAGGAAAAGAAGTTTGAAGAGAGTAGTAGCATTTCTGGCAAAAAAATGAGAGATCTGGCTTCCAAATCCATGTGCCCTCCCCCTATTTGAGCTGAATGGCATTGCAAGCTTGATTGGACAGGATAGCTTGATTGTCCTAGCTTTTTCCATATGGAAATCTCCATCTTCTGCCTACTAGAACCATTGAGACCCTAGCATTGTCACTAATTGTCAATTTTTTCTTAAGTTTTGGGTGCTTGTTGCTAAGTATACCCCAAAGATGCCACGAATCATACCAAAAGGTGTTTTCGTCATTCCCTAGTTCCTTTTCAATATAGTATGTAAACTTGTCTCTTACACATATTTTTACAAAGGCAAGCATCTGAGGTCTTTGTCTTGGCTTCCCAAATTGTCTTACCCTTTAAAATCACGGTATGTACCCATTTGATCCGTAGCCCCTCCTTTTGCTAACATATATTCTAAAGACTTTTCTTTGTGTGAGCACCATTAAATGATCCCAGGTAATAGATGCCTAGGCCACTTTTTTTTTTGGTTGGCAAATAGTGGACACTTAACCTTAGGTTTCCTTGAGCTACCCCATAAGAAAGACTTCAATATTTTCTCCATCTCCCTGATCACTCTCTTAGGAAGGAAGTTTGAGGCATTCCAATATCTACAAACTGACATTAAAACTGAGTTTATCAGTTGGAGTTTACCTCTATATGGGATGTTGTTAGTGGTCCAGTTTTGAACTCTGCTATTGATCCTATCCATAAGGGAGCTGCAGTCATGGTAGAAAAGTTCCCTGTGACAAGTGGAGCACCTAGATACCTAATAGGGAGAGTTCCAAGTGGCATACCCAGAATGCTACTTGTAACTTCTTCTGCTGAGGATTGATACTAGAAGTGTAACTTTCACACTTTTGTTTGTTGGGTTGTAACTCAAACAGTCCTTGAAATTCCTTGAGTTCTTCTTTAATCACTTGGATTGATTGGAGATCAGCCTTTGGGAGTATGAAGAGCTTTTCTGCAAATGCTAAAGAAGTGAGACCTATTTGTTCATATCTAGAATAGAAGCGGAAGTTGGGCCTGGGGGTTTTCTGTTTCAAGAGTTGTGTGAATCCTTTCATCGGAAGAATGAAAAAGCTAGGAGAAAGAGGGTCACCTTATTTAAGGCCTCTAGAGGCATTAAATATACCTGCCAGTGCTCCATTCATATTAATGGAGAAAGATACAGTGAAGATACACAACCTAAGCCAATTTAGATATCTTTTAGGAAAGTTTATATTCTTCAGGATCATCATTAAATAGGCCCAGCTAACAGTGTAAAATGATTCCATAATATCTATCTTAATAGCACATTACTTAGGCCCCACTGACCTCTTATAGTTTTTCGTTATCTCATGTATAAAGAGTATGTTGTTTTGGATTGTCCTATCCTTGACAAAGGCAGATTGGTTTTCATCGACAAGGTGGGGAATCAGAGGTTTTGACCTTTTTATGAGGATCTTGGAAATGACCTTATAAGTTGCATTGCAACATGAGATATGCTTACACTACGTAATGTTGTTAAGGTTGTCAGTCTTAGGTATTAAGGATGTGGCAGCGACATTAATGGGGTAATAGATGTAATCCTTATTGAAGAAGTATTCAATGGCCTGAGTGAAAACCTCCCGGCCAGTTTCTTTAAAGAAAATGATAGAAAATTCATCAGGGTCAGGAACACTCTCAGACTTTAAGGAAAAAGTGCATCCTTAATGTCTGCACTGTTTACAGGTAGGGTCAAAGAACAACTCTGCGTATCAGTGCCAGTTTTGGGTAGAAACAGTGTATGAGAGAGGTTCAGTGAACAAATCCTTAAAGAAATCAACATCCACCCGTTGTATCTATCTATAGTCCTCTATCATGACATCTTTCTCATTTTGAAGTCTTAAAATCTTATTCCTAGCATTGTGAACTTTCACTGTTCTATGAAAGAACTTAGTATTTCTATTTACCTCTTTCATCCACTTGGCTCATGATTTTTCCTTAAAGAATGACTCCTCAAAGGCTAATAAATTAGTGTAGATATTCCTAGCCTTCTTCACAATATCCTGTAGTTGGGGATTTAGGATTTAGGGGATCTAAGATAGACTGGCGCTAGGCTTCCTCTAATTTGGCTCTGGCCATATCAACTCTGATTGTGATATTTACATACTTCTGTTTGGTCAATTTTCTAAGTGGATCTTTCAGTCTTGTGAGCTTCTTAGCTAATCTAGCCAACGGGTTTCCACTTTCATATCCTACCCGGCTATCTTTTTGTATACTCTGGAAGTTTGGGTGCTTAAGATAGCCATTCATAAACTTAAACTGCTTATGGCCGAACTTGAGGCTCTTCTGGGTAGCTAGGATCCCAGGTGAGTGGTCAAAGGATATGGGAGCTTCATAGCCTAGTTGCGGTTCAGTCCACCCATATCCTAGAAACCGTGTTAGGTAAGGTGTTATGCACAAACTCCTAGTTTCTAAATACTTTCTTACAGATGCTTTCTTAGTTTCATTTGTCTAGTCTTCAACTAGACCAATCAAGGCCATGTTCGTATCTTGTATAAAATCCTTCACTTCCTGTTGCCTAATAAAAGAATTTAATCCTCTCACATTCCAGCATGTTAGCTTACTCATCTGGTGGATTTTGAGCCTCTAGGCCCATTCCTTCCACCCCTTCTACTGTACTATACTGTACTATTTGGCTTGCGAGGGCATAGAGTCCTCTTTGCTTCAAGGATTCCTTCCGTAGGCTTGAGTTCCAATCTGTGTCCTTGTAAAGAGGCATCTGTCTTACCTTCTGTCCAGTAGCTCCAAGGTTGGCAGGTTTGTTTGGATTAACCTAGTTTTCCTACCTTTTTCCTTAGCGTTGGTTGTGGTTTTCTCCATAAGCTGACCTAGGGGGCATACTGTCTAAGGAATTATCCTCAGAGTGGTTTGCCTTTGGCTACCTATTTTGGTGGTGTCTATGCTATTGCCAGCAGCGCTTGCCTTCCTCTTAACTTTGGTAGGTACCTCTACTTCTATGTGGCCTATATCAGTATACACAGCATCCGAAAGGTTTTGCGTTTTGTCCTCAACTTTTCCATTTTTTGGGCATACCTTTCATCCTTAGAGGAAGGGAAGGGGCAGAAGAGGAACTTTGGGTATCTCTACCTCGGTTGTTCTACTCTATCTTCCTCTTGGACATTCTCTCTATCACTTGTATAGAGTTAATCATCTTCAATGCCCATATTTATTAGTATTGGTATTAATTTTAATAGGAGAAGCTACATTACTTCTTTCAACTTTCCTGTACTTGGCCTTCCTGCTACTAGGGTAGAGGTTGGACTTGTTCTTCCTGCTACTAGGGTAGAGGTTAAACTTGTTCTTAGAAGTGACTGCCACCCAGTCATAAGGCTGCTCCTTGCTTCCTTGTTGAGGGTGGGATGTAGGAATGACATCTTCCTCCTCATTTTCACTATCTTTATCTGGGTCTTTGATCTTTTCTTTGTCCTTGTCCTTCCTGTTTTCCTGTTCTTAGGCATTTCCAACAATTTTATTATACCGCCCATTCTGTGTATTGAGATGACCCTATTTGTTTTGGAAGCTTCTCTTTTCCATCACCTGATTCTGAGGCCCTTTGGCAGCATATGGCTTTACGGGTGGAGGTACGGTGTCACAATTATGTCTAAAAGTCTTGCACTTTGCACTCAGAGCATGCATCCACTCATATTTAACCTATTGAGACATTCATTTCCATCCTCATCCATGTAGTTGATGCATGTGGGTGAAATCTCATCAACTTTGATCTCGATGCAAATCCTTGCGAAAGCTATCCGTGATTGAGTATGTTGTCAGCTTGTCCATAAGCACGGACCTCCCAATTAAGGTTCCCAGGCCGCCAAGGACATGAGCGTTGAAATAGTGAGGTCTGAGTTGGGATACTGCACTCAAGCGGGTACAGTGTCCATTTTCAGCCTCTGAATTGGATTAGCCACAAAAATAGGACCTTTATTCCCGAATTGCATATAAGATAATGCAAGATTCCTTGCTTTGCCACTTGTAATCCGAAAACAAATAAGTCCTCTTCGATTTTTTGTACTTCCAGAAGCCCTTAGCATTCCATCTTTGTTCCACGATATTTTTCATATTGAAATAGTTGAGGCATTGTTCCTCATAACCTGCCCTACTATGGATAAACTCCGTTTTAGCTTGTCGTTAGCTACCTCGCTGAGTTAATAGGGGAAGATTTCTTCCCTTTGTCAACAAAGAAGCCCATGACGATTTAGCACCGATAGCAGGTTGCATGTTTTAGATCGCAGCTAAATCACTAAGATCTAGCCATTGCGGGTGAGGTAGATAGTCTTTAAAGTTCTCCGACCGCTCTTCGTAACGACCGTAGCGGCCTTAAAGGCCGAAAGGGGTAGGGAGGTGTAGATTTAGTCCGAATAAAAAAAAGATGAAGATTTTCAGAGATTTTGTAAGAAGGAAGGAGAGAGAGAGAGGGAGGTGGGTAGTGGAGAAAGGGGGTTCCTGGAGAGAGAAGATAAAATTGGATATGACAAAGTTACTAGGGTAAAAAAGGGATATGACAAAGTTTATAGGCAAATTATGCAAAGGCTTTTGTAAAGGAGTTGAAATGACATATTTTAAAGCGGTTACAGAACTACAGGTCGCTGCGAGCTTGGAGTGTTGACTCGAGAATTTCTTTCATGATAAAATTTGTATGAACAATTAGCTTTAACTTTATCTTGCCGATATTATGGGTGTGTCTCATGGTTTGTGTTGTTTCCAGAACACAGGTTTGATGAATGACATTAGGGAAGGCATGAATGATGAATTTGCATGTGACCTTGTAAAGATCGGAGAAAATTAAAATGTTGTACGTACTTCAAATTTGCTAGTGATAGGAGGACGAGTGTTCCTTAGTTGTTATTGAGAGTCAGTAGGTTCCTATAAGTTATCATTGTTATTATCTGAGATTAATATTCCAAGAATCCATTGAGGTCATATCCAGGGGATCATGGTTAAGTTGAAATTGTTCAGAACAAAATGAAAGGGCCTTTCAAAATTCAATTTTGAACTTCATATTCTTCATAGATACGAGAGTGTATCAACAACAGGAAAGAAGAAAATGGACTTGTTTTCCATATTCCCTGACGAACTGCTGACATGTTTCATAATATATGCTTCCAGAAATTATTTGAGCAATTGACATTGGGGTTACCTGAAATTGAGAGATTTAAGAAGATAAAAATGGTCTTTTAGTCCAATTTAATTTACTTGGGACATTATTTAAATTGAAATGATCAGGAAGTCAAAAAGACAAGTGCTTCATGCTTCCATCTAATCTGAAATTTACATCAAGAACCCCCATTTTACATGACCTTATGTCTTTTCCAATCTTATTTTGTCGGAACCCAGCCTTTCGCTTTTCTTTTTTCCTTTTTTCTTTTTCAATGTACTTTTCATGGCTTCAGTAGCTACTCTTCTCTCCTCTTATGTATTTTTGGACTTTTATCACCTCTCTCCTATCAGGGATGGAAGAGTTGAAATAATAAATTTTAAATTGTTTCTTGGAGTTTGAAAGGGCATGAAAATGATTTGGAGAAGCCATCACCTTTCCCTTCGCTGTAAGCAATCAGTAGGGAAGAAAGCTATGAAATATCAATCAAGGCCTTGTTAATCTTTCGACAACCTTTCATCAGTTAAATCATTCATTTAAAGTTGCATAAAAAATATAGGAGATCCTTTGTTCACTGTCTTCGTAAAGTAGGTTTTCATTGGTCCCCAGAAGACCCCGATACAGATGTTTGTTGAAATTATTAGACGTTCTTGTCATCTATTCCTTACCTACCATCATGTTTATGTAACAATATATCTTTCCTTCACAATTTGAATCCATTTTGCGGAGGAAAAAAAAGGATGATTGTGAAGATTGGATGTTGCGGGGTGCCCATTAAGTGAGAGGGAAATAGATGTGGGTGTTAGTGTTACACATGATGTCTCACTTTGGGAATTTAGAAGCGAGACGTAGTTATATGAAGAATATGTCTAACCTTTTGGCCCAATGAAGGGCGAAAGACCCAAGGAATTACGAAATCAAATGTAAGTTGCATTGGCTTGGCGCTTTTGTCTTGGGCCATTACTTAGTAATTAGTGATATGGCAGGGCTGGGAATGTGGGACTAAACCGCTAGAACTAGGCCTCTAATCAACGAGAGTGAGTGTTACATCACCTGCTATGGTCCGGGATGGACAGGATCCTGGTGAGGACAACAGAGTGTCATATCCTGCATCGGGATTTTAGAAGAGACTTGATAAATCATGGAATTTTAGAAGAAGAGACTAGATAAATCAAGAAACTTCATGGATCTAGTAGCTTGGTTTAACCATGTTGACCTGGCAAGGACGAAAGAACCAAGTAATTACTCACCCATTGTAAAATAGTAGCCAGGTAACCTGAGGTTCTTGGATAACATGGAGAGCAACATTTGGAATCCTCTTTATTGATCTGAGTGTCTTCTTAAATCTGTAAGACTGAGTTCTATTCTATGCTTCATACGCTGGTCTGAGTTTTGAGTGATGAAGAGTCAAAACAAATAAAAACAAGGAAAGCTCGCTAAAAGTGGTTTTATCAAAGTTATGATATCTATGAGCGTAAGGTGCACCATGAGGCAACGTGAGAATTGAGAAGCTACTTCAGAGGGGTAATGGAAAATTAAAACATGGTAGAAGTAATGAAAAATGATGGAGATTAATTATGCAACAAGAATAATATAATTGTCCTGTCTGTGAGATAATGGCTTGTCAATGGTGCTGATTTATTTAGATGCATGGGTAACTTATTTTTTTTCAAGGCAAACTGTACCTAAGAGGATGCCCCCACGTTCTCTCACTAACCTTATGGAGACGCTGTCGGATTTGAAATGTTATTGTGCTGCATCCTTGTGCAGCTCCGTCACTATGCCTCAAAGTCTATGTTTCTGCCTAACTTCTGTACTACAATGGACGAAAATTTCTTTCTTGTAACTTTTATCCCAGAGGATTGCTTGTGTGCACTTCCGCCATGATGTTGATCCCACTGTCTTACAGATGGACTGTTGTATCTCACTTACAGATAATTATCTTTTATTTTTTTCAAGGAAGAGGAAGGGGGGGGGGGGGGGTTATTTAATTGTTTATTTTTGTGGGGACAGGGGGCGGGAGAGGGTGTATTAGTTAAGTGTTAACTGCTTTATTTGGGCTTCATCTTAGTCAAATCATGATGCACTTTCTAGCTAAGTAAAACATTTACTCGCGGACTTTGCAGATTAAAAGTTGACCAGAAACGGAATTCTTCTATCTCGCCTCCAAATAAATTATTCATTGACTTGTGAGTTAGACATTGATTGCTATCCAATCATGGAAGAAGCAGTTGAGAGATTTTTCATTGTCTTATGAACTTTTCTTTTCCAATAGGCCCTCATCATCTCAAGTGAGAGGGAAAAGAACGCCAAGGAAAAATTTAAAGCATGGGAGAAAAGAAATATTAAAGCACGGTGCTTCCCTGGATGAGCGCACCCAGGATGTATCGGTCTTTGAACCTGCAGAGCCCCTAGATCAGGATGCAGATTCAGGTTGAAGTCTCTCTCTCTCTCTCTCTCTCTCTCTCTCTCTCGCTCTCTCTCTCTCTCTCTCTCGTTTTCTTTTTTTTCCTGGCCGTCTTTGCTGATAACTTGCACAGTTCTGAGGGTCGAGGTGAGATTTTGAAATTCGTTTGGAATTTTTAGTGTTTTAATATTGGAGGCTGTTCTGGGGTCGAGTTGAACTTTGAAATGTTGTTGGATTTTTTTGCGTGCCTTTTGATTTGTTTTTCTAGTGGGTTTTAGTTTTTGTTTTCTTGTTGGTTTTAGTTTTTTCTAAACAATATTTTCTGCAAGTTAAATAGAGAATTTGTGAAGAAAGGGTTTTTGGTGTCTAAACTAAGTTAAAGCAAGTGAATCTTACCCATGTTGAGACTCTTGTTGTTTGAATGATATGCAAAGATTGATGTGTATGAAGAATCTTTAAGCATAGCTGCATATTAGGCACTGCATGTTGTAACTCAGTGTTCTGCAAAGTCCGTGTTGAGTTCAAAATTTTCTTTCGCTTGTTGATAGTAGTATGAAGCTCAATATTGTTATTAATGTGGTTTGGAGCCTGTGGTGGTATAACAACATACTTTCAAACATCTTTACCTTCTGACATACGACGAAGAAAATTTTCTGTTGTTTATTTGATGAAATTTGTAAGTAATACGTAAAACAAAAATATACGCTGGATGCTAATTCCAGTCACCATTTTCATGATTATTCAGAAGAGGAACGAACTTCAGATAGTGAACTGGCTGAAAAGGACGAGGAATCTGTTTCAGAAGGGAAACATGATAGATTTGGAAACTTCAGTAGTGACTCAGAGGAATTTCAAGAGGAAGAAGGTGAATTGGCTAAAGACGTAACTGGATCTTCGTTTGGTGCTCGTGGATCTAAAGATGAGGTTTCATCCTCTGATGAAGATATGCAGCAGGATGTGAGTGAGGAAGCTGTAGAAGAAGCAATGGAATTGGAGAATGACGGTTTTGAAGGTAAGGGGGCAGATGAGATGGAGATGGAAGATGAAGAACCTGATTCAACGGGTGCCGCAAGTCCAATTGGTTCTGCAGAATTATCAGACGATGAACCGCTGGTATACAACTGTTTGGCTTTAAGTTGAAATATTGAATTATATATGTGTCTGTTATCTGTATGTGCACCGTGGATACTGATTCAAGTTTTTGTAATGCAGAGTATGTGGAAACAGCGAGTAGGCAAATGACTTGAGGCAGGTAGGTTATGTAGCAGCAGTATTCCATTTGTGCCATGTCGTCTACTGAACTGCAAACTAGTTAAGATTTTTGTGTCTCGTGTCTAATTTGCGGGACTCCTGAAAGCAGCCTAGGTTTTGCTTAAAGTAAATGGGAGCTTGAGCACAAGTTGTAGCATCCAAGAAGCAGCAGTTCCTAGTGCAGAAGAGTTCTGTAAATTCAGAAATTATACGTGGTGTCATTTGGATCAGATGACTGTACAGCCGTTATTTTACCTACCGTAGCGCAGCTTGGTGGTTGTAGAATAGGTTCTTTGATATATTCCCGGCGTAAAATTAGTGTGCTTGCATCCTTTTGATCGCAGGTGTTATTTCCTTTAATACACTTTTTCTATTTGTAGCAGGTAGGAATAGACTGTATTGACCAAAAACTAGGGAATTTGGGATTTATCAACTTTGTATTTTTATGTTCATTAATGGTTATAGTTATTGCTAGCTATACTCGTTTATAATTACCAAAAAAAAAGCTATACTCGTTTCCTCCCTTATGACATGCTTTTGTAGTAGCTTGGTGGCGTTAGATGGTGAACATGATATTCTTCAGGACCTAAAGCAACTGAAGCTCAAGCTTACCGGCCTAGTGGAGGCATTTTGGTCTGGCCTTTTGGTGTAAAATGGTAAATGTACCGAGTACTGAAAGCTTGAGAAAATTCTGTATCGGGACGTCTTGACCAATCAAATAGACGAATGCAGAGTAGATTTTCTCAATTAATACCCATTATAGTCAATATATATATATATGTATATATATGTGTGTATATATATATATATGTATGTATATATATATATATATGTATATGTATATGCAGTGAAGAAAAAGTGTATCAACTCTTTTTAAGTGTAATAAAGGTAGCAATGGATGTTAAGAAACATTCCATGTCATGATTTTATCGACTTTTGAATCATGCTTTTGGGATGTAACTCTCAGTGCAATTGTACTTGAATCAGTTTTAATCCATGTGACTATGACCAAAAGATTTAACTTACGTTAGAAGGGTATTGCTTAAGACATTGAAGCAAAATCCAAAACAGGGCTTTCATTCCGAACTTTAGTCTTTTTCAAGTCAATATGGTGACGATGTTACCCCATTGGAGTCCTATAAATAAAGGATTTTGCATTCTGCAATATGTGTACGTATTGACCACATTATCCAGATCAAGCTGCTATATAAAAATTACCTTTACGGATTGACCACATTATCCAGATCAAGCTGTTATATAAAAATTACCTTTACCTCCCATGTGATTTGGCTGATTCGTCAAAAATTTCCTTGTGTTTTGAAAATAGAATTAAAGTGGTTTCCGGCCAACACAGCTCATATGGTTTGGCCACACAGCCCATATGGTTTGGACGGAGTTGGTCAGAAACCACTTTAACCCAAATTAGAGGAGAAATAAAAGTCGATTTTCAAAACACAAATTTTTGTTGAATTAGCCAAACAACAGGAGAGGTAAAGCTAATTATCCCTATTATTAACTATAAAACATTTATGTACCAAAATAAAAAGAAATTGATATATGATCGTAAATATGCAAAATATAAAATTTGCATTAAATTATTATATTTTTGTTAATTTAATAATTAAGTAACTCATAAAATTTAGTCAATATAAAATTTGGCATCAATACCAATAGCCGAAAAACTTTCTGACTGTGATTAACTCTGCGAATGAACCTATTTACAGCTCATACATTCCTACTTGACGACCTCAAGTTCTTGCTTTCCTTGATCTAGACTTCATTCCTTCAATATTTGGTGGGTTCTTGTAATTTTAGTCAATCCTTCTTCCTTGTTCTTTTTATTCACCAAAGTAAGATGCACTTCTGCTGCTTATACGCAGTTGTTTCAAGCATAAACAGTTGAAAAGATCCTTCCTTTGACTCTCTTACTATATTTGCGTGAACTAAAAATGCTTGCTTCAGCTCCAGCTAGTTTTTTCACTCGTCTGGTTGAACTTTGAATAAGCCTTCATCGGCCCGCGCTGATTGCTTGAATGGGTTTGTGAAATTGCAGATAGAAAGTGGGTGATGGGAGAAAAAATTGGGCAGATAAAAGTGGCTGTAGTGCTTGGGAAAAGATTGGTGATCCGGGATTTCGTGTCAAGTGATCCTTATGTTATTCTCAAGCTCGGAACTCAGGTCATTCTCCTACTTCCCTTTTTTTCCCTTTCTCCCATTTGCCTTCCGTGTCTAGGCCTTTCCCCCTTTTTCTTTTCCTTTTTAATTTCTTCTTCCCTTTGCTTTCTTTGAGAGGATAATATTGCATATCTCTTGATATTTCATTTTCTGTGGCACATGAATATACTAGCATCTAGGATAGAACACGTTGCTTCTAATGAAGAGGTTATCATGTTCCTCACTTTAATTTAAATAGGCTCGACTTATATAAGTTTCTTGTTGGTTTTGGTTTTAATTTTTAAAGAATGAGTCAAGTATTCAGAAAAAAGATTGACAACAAAAGATTAGAATCATTAGAATCCGTTGTCGGTTTACATCTTTGGACTTGATTGAGGGCCAGAGTTCAAGTTTGCTAAGGCTGATTACAATTGTTCTAAAAGTGATTGGAACGTGAGCTTCCAACAAGATTTATTTTCCTAGTGATAAACATTGAATGAGATGGTTTGGGCATGTCAAGCGGAGACAGACAACGACGTCGGTCAGAGCAATTGAAAGCCTCATTGTAGAAGAAGACAGGAGTAAAGGCAGGCCAAACTGACTTGAGATGAGCAGATTAGGCACGGGCTACTAGATTTGCATCTCTCTGAAGACATGGTCCAGGATAGGAGTTCATGGAGACATAAAATTAAGATTAACGAGGTATAGGTCATATATAGGGACACCTTAGAGTATATTTAGGGACATAGATAGGCGTAGACACTATCTACGCTTTAGGTTGACTTTGTACTGTTTGCTTATGTTTTACTGTCGTTTTGCATTACATGTACATATACACATTATGTGTATTTTAATATCGAAAGCCTCTTCTTTGTATTTCCTGAATTCCCTCACTAACACACTAGCACATTATATCTCTATTATTATGTCATTTCTGCAGGTACATATAGAGTCGGGGGTCTCACTGGAAGCAGACTCTCTATCCCTTGGGACAGAGGTATTGTCTGCCTACCACTTGCCCTCTCCAGACCCTAACGATAGCTTTTGCTTTCGTTGGGATATACTGGGTACGGATGATGATGATGAATAGTTTTATAGTTCACCTCTGAATATGAACGTCTCTCCATTTAGATTTGATGGTGCAGTTTGCTAATTAAGACTTGGAGGTGTTTTCTTTCTCCTGCTTCCCCCTATTCAGTAATCAGTTTCTGGTTTTGCTGTTAGTCAAACTTTTTTTAGGTGTTTCAGGTTCATTCTTCTGAGAATCTTCCTTTGTCCTTTTTCCAAGTTATTTTCCCCAATTTTTTTAGTTTAAATTTTATATATGAGCCAAAAATGGCGACTTTACAAAACAAGCTAACGACTAGGACCTAGTCGAAGCAAATTGATAAAGGAGGCTTATAATATGCGCACTAGTCTAGTGCCAACCTTTAGCATATGCTAACAATTCAAAAGAAATTTCACCAAAATGTTCCAATGCCACCCTATACAAAATGGAACCCGGAGGCCCTTCAAGCAGATGCTTGCCACCCTATACAAAATGGAACCCGGAGGCCCTTCAAGCGGATGCTTGAACTAACTTGGTGGCAAATACGATCTAAAATTACAATTTACAAACGTGGTGAATAAGCCAAGAGATCTTTGGATCTTGGATCTGAGCATTTTCTTTGCTCGAGTTTGCTGGAAGTAGGTAAGGGTTGAAACGTGGAAACACTGGCCTCCCGAGGGGTTGAGTATGCCACTCAACCCCCCTGCCTGTATAGTGAAGAGCATAGATAAAATATGGAGGCAATGAAAAACCAACAATAAATAAACTCGCAAATGGGATTATGCACTTAGTGAGAGAAAAGTGTCCCCAACAGCATGTCAACCTGCCTTTCACAGTATGTAGTAATGTAATCCACAACAAACCCTGCATCGTATTATGATAGAAACAGCCAAAACAAGCCAAAACCAAGGAGAGTAAGATAAGATGTAAAGACATAATCAAGAAAGGGGCTATGGAAGATATCACCTGGTAGCTGCAGGGAGTACCCGAGTATGGCCTTTGTCGATGAATAGTCAGTAAATAAACTTTCAGATAAGCAAGACACAACCATAGCATCATACTAGAAACAGTCACATGCATGTACATATATAAGAGGCAATTCATATCAAACCAAAATATTATGAGAAATTCCCATTTCCAATACCAGCTCCCAATTAATCTTTGATCTTTTATATCGTTTCCAAGAGTATGCAGCATATCTCACATTCTCAAGGATCTCAGACACCAAAGTGATTTCATTTCTTTTTATTTTTTTGGAAGTCTCCTATTCCTTTCATGCCAAATGGAGTAAACCGTGACAGAGAAACAGAAAATGACAAGACGTTTTTGCAATTTGGACTTCCAGCGCTGGTTACTTTCAAGCCAAGTATGGGTCGTATCTTAGTCCATGCTAAGTGGGGTAAGCATGCACCGCAAAAGAATGGTGTCCTAAACCTTTTCAGGGTATGGACACCGGAAGAAAAGGTGGTCATAGTCCTCAGGGGAACGCTCACACAAGTGACAAAGGTTTGTGGAAATGATGCCCCAATTCAGTAGTTTGTTTTGTGTATTCATCCTCTTCCAACATGCAAGCCAGAAGACGACTGAAAACCGTGGAACATAGTGAATGCACCAAACTTTTACCCAACCTGGAGTTGGGCCCACAGTTCCCATGGCTTTGGTAGCACTTTTGGTTGAGAATGCGTTATCTGGTTCCCATTTCCAGATATCATCTCCATTTTTTCTTTGAATTCCCTTGCATTCTTGGCTAAAATTAAGAACCTGACTATCCATGCCTCTACCGTAAGGTATGTTCCAATGGGAGCCATTTAACACAGTAGAGACCCGAGCATTGAGGGGTAAATTGATTTTCCTTGCAAGTTCGGGGTGGCAAGAAGAAAGGGTGCCCCATGGGTGCCATGGGTCATGCCAAAATGACGTGTTAACCCTATTGCCGATTCATTTTGTCATGCAGTGGGCAAAGAGGTCCCTCACCACTAATAACTTTCTCCAAAGCCAGGGATCTGAGGCCTTGGCCTTAGCTTCGCTTATGGAGATTCCTTTTAAAATGACAGTATGAACCCATTTGACCCATAAGCTTTCTTTGTTTTCGCATATATTCTAAAGGCTTTTCATTAAGTATGCATGGTTAAGTGCATTTTGGTCCTGTATTCCCAAACCACCATTTTCTTTGGGCATACAGATATCTTTCCATTTTACCTTAGCGTTTTTTTGACCCTCTCCAAGGAAAGGTTTTTAGTATTTTCTCAATTTTCCTTATGACTATCTTTGGCAGAAGAAAGGTTGCAGTCCGATATCTGATGATGGATTCCAGGACTGACTTTATCAGCGGGAGCCTACCACCATAAGAAAGTTAAGAAGATACCTAGTTATTGACCTTGGCATTTTGCTTATCAATTAACGGACCACAGTGGGTGAAGGAAAGCTGACCAGAAATAAGGGGAACACCAAAGTACCTAACGGGTAAGGTACCTTGTTTCATACCTAAAATGTCAGACAGAGTCATGGGCTTTGAGGTCCCACCCCAGAAAAGAAAAGTTCACATTTGGCCAAGTTTGGCTGTAACCCAAATAAAGATTGAAATTCATGCAGAGTCTCTTTTACAATCCGAAGGGAGCTATCCTCTGCTTTGCATAGGGTGAATAAATCGTCAGCAAAGGCCAAGGAGGATAACTCAAGGTTCTTACATTTGGAGTGATATTTGAAGCATGAACCCACAATTTTTGACTTTAGCAGTTGGGTAAAGCTTTCCATGATTAAGATAAATAGGCACGGAGAGAGTGGATCTCCTTGTCTAAGACCTCTTGAGGATTTGAAGTTCCCCACCAAAGAACCATTCAAGTTTACAGAGAAAGAAAGAGTTGATATACACAACCAAATCTATTTAATGTAGTTATCTGGTAACCCCATTTTCATTATGTCCACCTTGATTGCACTCTTGGACCTCCTATCTTTTTGTAGTTTTTAACAATTTCATGCATTATGAGGATGTTCCCTTGGATTTGTCTACCTTTAACAAAGGCAGATTGATTTTCGTTTACCAAGTCCGGCAGGAGAGGCTTTAATCTGGTTACAAGGATTTTCGAAATAACTTTATATGTGACATTGCAACAGGATATTGGTCTAAATTCCTTCATACAGATAGGGTTGTCAACTTTTGGTATTAGGGAGATAGCAGTGGCGTTTGTGGGATAGTATATGAAGTTGTGAGTGAAGAAAAATTGGATTGCATCTGTAAATTTTTCACCCACAAGCCCCCAATTTTCCTTGTAAAATTCTACTGTGTAGCCATTCCGCACCGGGGCACTATCTCCTTTCAGAGAAAATAAAGCATTTTGGATCTCTTCCCTAGTGACCTGGGTTGAAAGGTCACGGCTTTGTTCATTATTGATAGTCTTACCTGTCCAGATAAAATCTGGACAGGCATTGGCATTGGGCTCTGTAAAGAGCTTTCTGGACAGGCATTGGCATTGGGCTGTAAAGAGCTTCTGAAAAAAATCCACCGCATGTTTTGTACTATCCCATAGTCCTAAATAATGGCTCCAGTTTCATCTTTTAACCTCAAAATTTTGTTTCTGGCAATATGAGATTTGAAAACCCTATGAAATATATTTCGTGCTCCTATCACCTTGTTTCATCCATTTCACTTTTGATTTTTCCTTGAAAAAGGATTCTTCAAATTCCAAAAATTTGATGTATGAAACTCTATGGTATTTTTCCTCCTCTTGTATGAGTCTATTGGTTGGATCATTTATAAGCCTTTGCTATGTGTTTTCCAGAATGTTCCTGGCTCTTTCTATTCTGAGCGAGATTTGGCTATAGTGCTCCTTGTTGAGACTTTTTAAAGGAACTTTCAGGTTTTTGAGTTTCTTAACCAATCTTGTCATGGGATTCCCTTGGACCTCTTCATTCCAAACACACTCTAAAGTGTTTTTGAATTTGGGATGAGACATCCAACCTTTCATAAACTTGAAAGGTCGGGGCCCATATTTGCTTACTAATTGCATAGAAAGAATGCCTGGAGAGTGGTCGGAAGAGATTGGGGCACCATAATCCAGTTGAAAATCATGGATTAAATATTACCAAGCCTCATTACAAAACATATGGTCAATTTTTGTGTATACCCTTTGTTCTTCATCTCTATTATCACACCATGTGAATGCAAATCCCCTAGAGGGGATGCATGCCATGTCCATATCATTGATTCAGTCAGTGAAGTCCCTCACTGCATTTCTATCTATTTTCTTCTTTCCCGATTTACCATTGTTATTTATAACAATGTTAAAATCACCCATGATGAGCCAAGGCTTGTCATTATACAGGTGATTTTAATATCTAAGGTCCCTCCACAACTCTCTCCGATTACTTCTTTCATTGTAACCATAAACCCGCAATAAGGATTACCTCGTCATTCCCTTTCGAGGTTAGGAGCTTAAAACTGGCAATGATGGATTGGTCTGTGTAGTGTAGTAATTTTCCAACAAAGAGGTTTGGATTCCAAGCCAATATGATCCTTGACACTGAATTTGGGAGAGTTATGTAGGACTTTCCATTTTCGGAAAAGTCTCCTAGCAATTTTTTTAAAGTTATTTTCTCTAATTTTCACTTCTAATAATCCAACTAGACTAATATATTTTTAATGAAATCTTTAACTTTCTTCTGTCTAAGTGGGGAGTTTAGCCCCCGAACGTTCCAACTAGCAATTTTAATCATTTAAAAGATGACGACGAACACCTATCACATTTTCTCCCACCTTTTCTACCGCCTTTTCCATCTATAGACCCAAGTCGGTTATCTTGCCAAACTGGAAGAACGGATCTTGGGCTATCAAGTTCTTGGAAATTAATAGGTCCGGAAATATTTTTAACTTTATCTTTGATGTTTTCATCTAATTTTAGCGAGATTTCAGCCCCTTTGTCTGGGGAAACAATGAAAGACTGAGTTTTAGCCGTTGATTCGCCTATACGCCCTGAAATTTTTCCTGTTGTAGTGTTTATATAATGATTTCCAGCACTATCATTCTTAATTATAAGAAGTCCAGGAGTTTTACTTATGAAATCAAGAGAATCGTGGGAGTCATTTAGGCTGGAGACCTTGCGGAATGCTCCACGTTTTGGGAGCACTCCTTTACCCGCCTCTCATTCTGACGAGAAGTGCACGCCACCACATCGTTCCGAGGATCATCAACAAGCAGCATTTGATGGTCAACATTTGGTTCTTCCTCTGAATCTTCCTCCACCAATTTCGCAACTTCGGCTTCGTTGTATTTCCTTTCTTTTTCTTCAGCCTTCCCAATATGTTCCATGGTATTGGTTAGTAATTCCTTTGGAAAATCATTAGTCTGACCGAAGCTGTCCCTATTTCCCCCTTCTTCTTCTTTTTGGATGGCCTCAAATCTATTCTTTATTAAAGGAAAGGAAGGGGGACGACTGCTGCACGTTTGTTGAGTAGCAACTTTTATTACCCACCTTTTGGACTGTTGCTGCCTCCATTCGTTGTTCTTGTCAATCCTAGTTTGTTTTTCACTCCTATAGATATTGTTGGAAGTGTCTTTGCTGATGGTGTCTTTGCGGATGTTTGACACGGTATCGCAGTCATGTCCAAACACCTTACATTTCTTGCACTGCGGTGGAATTCACTCGTATAGCATCTCTTGACTTGTGTCAACACCATATGCGTCTGTGATGGTAACCTGGTTAGGAAGATCCTCAATACGAATGCATATCCGTGCGTATGCAACTCTCGTTTTTGCCGCGTGGCTTTGTCTATGAAGAGAGGCCCCCCATCAAAGTATCAAGCTTCCCCAGTGTAACACGGTTGAAAAACTGAAATTTTAGCCTAGGGAATCTAACCCAGATCTGGAATGATTCGAGGTTTAGCTTTTGAATTTTCTTTTCAAGGCTCCAAGGCCAAAGGTATAACATTCTACTCCCAAAAGGAAGGGGTGAGAAGTCAAGTATATCTTGGATGTGTGCTTCGAATTGGAAACAAAAAAGGAAGAGGTCTTCTTCTACCTTTTGAGCTTCGAGCAGACCCTTGGAGCTCCATTTAGTTTCAGCAAAGTGTTTGAGGTTGAAGAAAGAAACATTGTTTCCCATAATCTGGCCGATTAGAGTTGTCCTCCACTCAGTAATGTGATCAGTTACTTCTTCTATTGGGATGTTAATGTCCTTTTTTCCTCTGTTGACCCCATCGCTGGTTGCAGAGAGGGTAGAGGCAGGTACAGGAGTGAACCCGGGCTTAACAATACCTGCCCAGGCCGCTTTGGCTCTAATAGTGGGTTGCATGTTTAAAGCTGAATGAAAGACCTCAGCTTTTGAGCCATTTACAGTAGCAGTTTTGAATCGGAGAGGAGTGCAATGAATATTCCTCTGACCATTTGTGACCGTGGTCAGAGAGAGCTCCGGGGGCCTACAGCCGCTAGGGGAAGTAGATCTGAGGAAAGGATGTTAGTTTCGACTAGATCTAAGAGTAAAAAAAGAGAATAGATGAAAAAGATGGAGATTTTGAGACGGAGAGAGGGAGATTATGAATATTCCTCTGACCATTTGTGACCGTGGTCAGAGAGAGCTCCGGGGGCCTATAGTCGCTAGGGGAAGTAGATCTGAGGAAAGGATGTTAGTTTCGACTAGATCTAAGAGTAAAAAAAGAGAATAGACGAAAAAAATGGAGACTTTGAGACGGAGAGAGGGAGATTGCAGTGGAGAGAGAGTTTTTTCTGCCCGTTGGGGGTGGCAGAACGCTTGATAGAGGAGAGAGAAGGTGTCTTGGGGAGGGGTTGTTTTCCGTGAATTCTAGAGAGGAAAAATTTCAAGAGAAAGGAAAGTGTTTTGTTTCGATTATCCCCCAAAAAAACTATGTAAAGTACTGATACTTTTGGCTCGAATATGTATACCACATTACTCTAGTTAAATCAGCAAAGCGGTCATTTTGTATGCTTGGAGTGGAGATGTCAGTTCATTTGCATAGTATGGCGTAGGAAATTGTGATCCACAATGTATGATGCTTTTTCTATATATTTTCTTCTTATCTTGGAGCCAGACAGCAAAGACCAAGGTTATAAACAGCTGGCTTAATCCTGTGTGGAAAGAAGAGTTTAACTTCTCCTTTCCCGAGCCTATTGGAGTTCTTAAATTGGTAGGTCGTCTGTGCGTCTTGTCATCCTACAATACTTTTTAATGTATGTTTGCCTTTGACTGTGTTTTGTCATCCTAAGTATGGCATTCTTGCTAATCTCGTCCGCCTACCACTGAACGTTGTCTTAATTGCACAGGTTAACGTTGAAAAAGTCTTGCATCTGCGCTCTAAAATTTACTTACTAAAGCTTCTTCTGACGATAAAATGTTCAGAGCCTTTAGGCATAAGCTTTTGGCCGGTTGATCATGACAGAGTCCCGTGAGTAACATGCTTTATTTCTTTTTTCAAAATTTTATAGGTTACACCCTGATAGATGTAATGGTATTGCAGGCATGCTTTGGGTTAAACTACACTATGTGCAATTTTATGAAAGACAAACTGGTGGCTTGTCCTTAAAACTCTTAGTAGCTTACCGCAGTCGTACGGGATTCTATGTCCATAAAGAAAAAGATAGAAAGCCCTGGTGCAAACTAACGATACTTAACTTCAATCCTTGAACATACTTTCTGATGAGGACCATGTGAGATGTTTGATGAAGTTGTTCTTGTTTCAATAGGAAGTGTTTGATAAGGACCGGTTCAAGTCTGATGATAAGACGGGACATATCGAGCTTAATCTTCAAGATTTGGTTGCTGTTGGGCGGCTGAGGATCCTTAAGAAATGCCACACAGGGTATGACATTGAGGAAGTTGATCCCGGAGGATGACAACTATATCGCTGCAGAGAGTTCCATCATATGGTCAAATGGTGAGGTGGTGCAAGATGTTTGGTTGAGTCTTTGTGACGGGGAGTCGGGAGAAACAGAGTTGAAGATCAAGTTAACAAAACTTCCTCCGCCTGCAGCATCCGAGTAAATACAAAATCAGGAACCTTTAGGACCTTTTAAGCGTGACAAGTAATGATTTGTCTTTAGGATTAGTTGTGGTTGGTGGCTATGAGATGCTGTGTTTGTTATGGGTGACAGGTCTGAAAGGAGAAAGCGTGTAAGGAGAAAAATGTATAGGGCGTAGATAAAGTGCATTATCTTTGATTAATTGTGGGAAGCTTGGAGCGTGTGATCAGGTGATGGACCTTAGGGTTGTAAATGAACCAAGCCGTTCGGTTGTTCGGCTCGTTTGGCTCGAGCTCGAGCTCAAGCTCGGCTCGGATAAAAGGTTAATGAACAGAGCTTGAACACCTTTTTTCTGTTCGAACTCGGTAAGCGGCACCGTTCGTTTAAGGTGTTCGGCTTGTTAATGTTGTTCGTGAGTTAAACAAACCAAGCTTGAACAATTAAATATGTTCGTTTAAATAAACGAATAAGCTCGGTTCGTTCGCTAAGTTTAATGAACCAAGCTTGAACAACGCAATGCTCGGCTCGTTCGGCTCGTTTACAGCCCCGACTGATGGTTATGAAAGCATGGATAACGGCTTTCCTTTGGATTCTTGGTGTAACAAACAATTCCTGAAATCCATTGGCAAGGGGAGACTCAAAATAGCCTTGTAAATGGTCCAATCAAACAGGGAATGACCATAAAAAGGGAAAATCACCTTTTGTCTCCCTGTGCTATGGTCATTCGGTCGATTGCCCCCTTGGGGTTTAAAATTACATACTTAACCTTCTGTGCTTTTGGACTGATGAGAAAATGGCATTTTCAGGGGAAAACTGCCGGAAATCAGTTAAAAATAAGGGTATTTCGGTCATTTCATATTTCTCATCTCCTACCTCCACCTTCCAACCTCCATTTCCACCATCCTTCCATACCTCTCTACAGCCCCTCCTTCTATCTCCGCCAACTCTCCACCATCTAGCCTCCAACCCAACTCTCGAACAACTATCTTTCTGGAGTACATTCTCGTTTGTTAAAAATAATTCCGATTTGTCGCTCCATATGTAAGTTTCGGCCTGCAACTTTTCAGAGCTATCCTGCAGCGTTCAGTGAGCTATTTCTGTAATTTTGCGGAAGCAGTGAAGTGTTTAAAAAGGTCTTAAAATTGTTAATTAAAGCTAAATAGGTTGTGCCCTTTATAGTTCCAGGATTGCCTCATCAAATCGAGCTCACAATAGGCGAAATTACCGGAGAATCTGAATCCTGGATCACATGAAGATGGAGTGCCTTTTATATTACAAAAAATCTTTTGTTTTTTGTTGAGTTTGATGATTATAAGAGCAATGCTCATTCATAAAAGGGATAACACAGTAAAAAGGAATTGTAAAACATTGTCTTTTAATTTCAATTGTTTTTATAGAAAGAATCTCAAGAAAATCCAAATACGCGAGGGAAAACACGATAACAGAATACAACGTGCAAAAGAAATGTGTTTATTTACATTTTACAGAAGAAAGATGAGGTCAAAATAGGAACTGATGTCTTCCTTTCTATTTACTGCCAGTAGTTCTCAAGTTGTTACCTCAAATGGCACAGCCACATGTCCTAAGAACATTGAAGCAGCAACAACTCATCAAAATTTCAAAACCTCAATCTTCATTTGACAATCGAGCATCCCTTTAGCAGTTTTAAGACAGTTCCTATGGCACAATACTTATTTGAGAGTGGAATCTTCGAATAACATCTGATCTGTAAATTTTAGTCATAATCCGCTAATACAAGTTGGTAGGTTCAGAGTGAGAGGAGTAAATGGGTGAAGGAAAAAACAACCTGACTACAGATGCTAGTATCTTCATGGAACACTCGAAGAAGAAGCTAAAACATTACAAAAAGCCAAAATAATGAGAAGAAGTAGAAGAATAATAATAATTTAATGGAAGGATCATTTAATGATCATTTAATGAGAGGGGCATTTATGTCTTTACAGCAATTCCGGCTAAATTTTCCTCTGAAAATGCCATTTTCTCATCAGTCCAAAAGCACAGGAGGGTTAAATATGTAATTTTAAACTCCAGGGGGGCAATTGACCGAATGGCCATAGCACAGGAGGCAACCATAAAATTTTTTTTTCGCTTCGTTTGGCCTGGTTGAATGGGGGTTACTTGTTCTGTGTCAATTTGTAGGTGATTCAAACGAAATCATATTTTATGATGAACTTCTGTACGAGAGTAGTATTTGTAGGTGATTCATCATCATCATCATCCGTACCCAGTATATCCCAACGACAGTAAAAGCTATCGTTAGGGTCTGGGGAGGGTAAATGGTAGGCAGACAATACCTCTATCCCTAGGGATAGAGAGTCGGCTTCCAGTGAGACCCCCGACTCTATGCGTATATGCATAAATGACAATAATAGAGATATGATGTGCTAGTGTGTTAGTGAGGGAATTCAAAAAATATATAGAAGATGCTTTCGATATTAAAATACACATAACGTATATATATACACATAATACGAAACAACGGTAAAACATAAGCAACCAAGTGCAAAGTCAACGTAAAGCGTAGATAGTGTCTACGCCTATCTATGTCTTTAAATATGCTCGAAGGTGTCCCTATATATGACTTATACCCCGTTAACCTTAATCTTATGTCTCCATGAACTCCTATCTTGGACCATGTCCTCAGAGAGATGCAAATCTAGTAGGTCGTGTCTAATCTGCTCATCCCAAGTCAGTCTGGGTCTGCCTTTACTCCTGTTCCCCTCTACAATGAGGCTTTCAACTGCTCTGACCGACGCCGTTGTCTGTCTCCGCTTGACATACCCAAACCATCTCATTATTCCCTCCCTTATCTTATATGTTATACTAGCCACGCCTAACCTTTCTCGAAATACCTCGTTTCTGATCCGGTCTAGCCTTGTATGTCCACACATCTACCTCAAAATCTTCATCTCTGCCACTTCCATCTTCTGCAATTGTGTCCTCTTGATGACCCAGCAGTATGTCCCATATAGCATTGCCGGTCGCACTGCCACCCTATAAAATTTTCCCTTTAATTTGGTTGGGAAATTCTTATCACACAGCACCCCTGAGGCAGCCCTCCATCTACACCAGCCTGCTTGAACTCGATGTACTACATCATTATCTATGTCCCCATTTTGCTGCACAAATGATCCTAGGTACTTAAACTTACTTACCTGTGGTACCACTTGACCATCGATGGTGAGCTGACTATTCTCACTGTCGGCTACGCCGCTGAAGTCGCAATGCAGATACTCTGTCTTAGAACGGCTAATCTTTAAGCCTTTTCTCTCTAAAACACCTCTCCACTGCTCTAGTCTCATACTCAGGGTATGTCTACTCTCTGCGATTAATACAATATCGTCAGCAAAAAGCATACACCACGGAACTGCCTCCTGTATCGACTTTGACAACTCGTCAAGGACAACCGCAAAAAGAAATGGGCTCAACGCAGACCCTTGATGGAGGCCTACCTCCACCGAAAAGAAGTCTGTATTTCCCACAGGCGTACAAACGGTTGTTTTTGTTCTAGCATACATATCTTTAATTATGTCTATATACTTCATAGGGATCCCTCTTGCATCGAGACTATCTCAGATCAGGCTACGTGGCACACTATCATATGCTTTTTCAAGGTCGATGAAAACCATATGTAAATCGCGCTTCTTCTCCCTATACTTCTCCATTAATCTTCGGAGAATGTGTATTGCTTCCGTAGTTGACCTTCCTGGCATAAAACCAAATTGGTTCAACGTAACCTGAGTTTCTCTCCTAATTCTAGTCTCGATTACTCTCTCTCATAACTTCATGGTATGACTTTGCAACTTAATCCCTCTATAGTTCCCACAACACTGTGTGTCTCCTTTGTTCTTATATAGAGGGACTACGACACTCTTTCTCCACTCATCTGGCATCTTTCCTGTTTTGTAAATACGGTTGAACAGAGTAATTAGCCATTGAACCCCTTCCTCTTTCAAATACTTCCACGCCTCAATGGGTATGTTATCTAGGCCGACCGCTTTAGCTCTTCCCATCTTCTTCAGTGCTCTCATCACCTCTCCTTGTGTGATGTTCTGACAGTCGGAGTTATTATGTTGTCGTTGTTGGTTAGTGGTGCTTTCTCGTTCTTCGTAGTCGGCATTACTGCCGTTGAAAAGATTGTGAAAGTATGTTTGCCATTTCAACTTGATGTCTTGTGCTTTGACTAACACATGTCCATCTTCTCCTTTTATAAACTTCCCGCCTCGTAGGTCCTGTCTCTTTCGATCCCTAGCTTTGGCAATCTTGAACATATTCTGCTCTCCTTCTTTCGTTTCTAGTCTTTCATATATCTTTTTATAAGCTGTAGTCTTTGCCTCTGTCACTGCCTTCTTCGCCTCCTTCTTGGCTATTTTGTAATTCTCCTTCAATATCACTTTCTCTTCCCCATTTGTGCAGCTTAACAACTCTCTAAAAATCCTTTGTTTGTCTTTTATTTTTTGTTGCACATCCTTGTTCCACCACCACGTCTCTTTATGTACGGACGTCTTTCCTGTTGTTACCCCAAGCGTTTCTCTCGCCGCGTGAGTAATAGTAGTTGATATAGCCTCCCACATCTGATTTGTGCCATCACCCAGATGATTTAGTTTTGCAGAGATGACTTTGTTTCTGAATATATTAATTTTTTCGTCTCTCAAACTTCCCCATCGAATCTTGGGTGGGAATTTTCCAACCTTCTTACTCAGTTTTTGGCTCAATACTATAACTACCACTAATAAACGGTGTTGCGTCACCGCTGTCTCCCCTGGTATAACCTTGCAGTCCTTCCACAACCGTCGTTCTTCACGTCTCATCAGAAAATAGTCGATCTGCGTGTTACGTCCTCCACTGCTAAACGTGATCAAATGTGATTCTTTTTTCTTAAAAAACGAGTTTATAATGCCTAGGTCATGGGCCATTGCTAGGTCTAACAGATCTCTACCCTGTGCGTTTCTATCTCCATAACCAAACCCGCCATGTGCCGACTGAAAACCATCGCTATTCTTTCCGATGTGTCCATTAAAATCACCTCCGATACAAATTCGTTCCTCCCTGTATATTGACTTTAACACTAAATCTAAACAATCCCAAAACTCTTTCTTCTCATGTTCTCCTAGTCCCACTTGAGGTGCGTAGGCGCAAATCACTGTCACTACCTCCTTATTTAGTACTAACTTCAACACCATAATTCTATCATTATGTCTAATCACATCAATCACATTTGTGTGTAATTCTATCTTTACTAGGAATCCTACCGCATTCTTGGTTCCATCTGACCCCGAATACAACAACTTATACCCATTACACTCTTTACCTTTATTCCCTTTCCACCGGGTCTCTTGGAGACATGCTATATCTATCTTACGTCTCTTAAGTGTATCTACAACCTCCAACAGTTTACCACTTAAGGTTCCTACATTCCAAGAGACTACTCTTAGACTATCTTCTTTTTCCTTCCCATTACCTACACCTCTCTTCCTTAGACATGGTCTCACGAAAAAACCATAACGTCTTCTATCAATTATTGCAACTAAAACTAAAACCCAATGTATGCTACTGATGCCGAAAGTTTGAAACTAAATGTAAACAATCAAAAGTACTTCAATGATAGTAAGACAAAAATGAAATTATATCACCTGATTGGACTGTTATGGCACACCAAGATCCAATAGAACAACAGAGTACCTTCACTGTTAGAGTACCTCCGTAGGCTTCGGTGCTGTTGAACTCAGATGGAGGGTGTTCCCACGGATACCTGCTGCACTTTCTCACCGTAAGAAGGAAACCTCAAAAGATCATAACTTTCCTGCAGAAACTAAAAGCAGAAGCAAAACCCTTCTGTAGACCAATTCCCTGCAACTCCAAAATATGAAACTCCTGGGCAGTGAATTAAACCTCAAAAGAACACAACTTTCCAGTAGAAATTCAAGCACCACGTTTTTTGTGGGCAAATTCCTTTCGTTAAGTTACTAAACCCCAAATAATAATAATAATCAGCAAATTAAACACTCGAAATAATCCAAAAATCAACTTGTACCAATATTTCTGACCCGAAAATAGCACGTAAATAAGATCGAACCAACGGGTGCCTTTAGAAACAACTACAGAACTGCAAGCTGCAAACCACCGAAAGAAAAACGGAGGCGGAAACGGGAAGTTGAAAAAGATAGTAGCTTTCAGATCTGAAACTTTCGAAAGAAAATGACGTAGTAACTAATTTATTAAAAAAGGAAGACAAAGAAAAAGAACCGATTAACAGCGGCTATGGGAAAAGAGGATGATCCAAATGGCCTCCGGGAGAGAAGAAATCGCCAGAGCTTGATTTGAATGCAATTATATTTTAAAATACATTTAAAATTATGATGTTTAGTTTTGTGATAATCAAATTATGTCTTGTTAAGCAAATTGAATGTCAATGACAAAAATATTAATACGATAAGCAAACGACGCATAGATTTACTATGATTTGTCCAATTCTATGGTTGTCCACGAAAAAATGAGATTTGATGTGATTGTAAGAGTAAGGATCTTTCTTTATAGTGGTCTTTTTTCATTTCTATAGTTGGTCTTTTTTAGCTAGTCAATATCAATGTATTTTATACCATATCCGTGTGTTTCATTAAATCGTAGTACATAATATCATGTATATATCTGTGTGTTTCATTAAATTGTAGTACATAATATATTCATGTATGTGCACTATCAAATATTAATTACTAATGTATATTTAATCTTCTAAACTAATCACAATACGTCCTAATAGTCGATGCAGGGTGACAGAGAAGAAAAAGAAAAGTAGCAAGAATGGGAGAGAACGGAGGAGGAGAGGAGAGAAAAGTGGAGCTGAAAATGACGGAGTTGGGCGGCGGAAGCCAGGTGCTGTACCAAGCACGCTTCTTTTCGCACAGGGAGTCGTCCTATTATCTTGATTATCTCAACCGACACATTCCTTGGACCCGCCCCACCATTCGCGTCTTCGGCCGTTCTTGCCTTCAGGTTTCTCCTCTTACCCGTGATAGTCTATCATCCTTTTCTAAACCTTTCTTTTGTTGGTTATGTTCGGTTTGCATCTATAAACAAGGGATTTGCAGCTTGGATTTTTCTGTTTGAAATTGTTGGAATTTTCAGTTCGTGATTTTTCACTGCTATAAGGGGATTGTGTATTTATATCCGTGCTTCTGTAAAGATTTAAGCTTTAATAATTCTTTCTGACTTCTTTACTTCTTCTCTTAATGATGGCAGCCTAGAGATTCCTGTTATGTTGCTAGTAGAGGTTTACCTCAACTAACTTACAGCGGCTACAAACCTCATGCCTATTCCTGGGACGAGTTCCCTCCGCTTAAGGACATTCTTGATGCTGTAAGTTTGAACATGTAAACATTACTTTCCCATTTCAGATTTGTTGTAATCTGGACTCTTTACCGTGTTTGTTTGTAACTAGCAGGTTCACACAGCTTTTCCTGGTACCAATTTCAATAGTTTACTACTAAACAGGTATAGAAGTGGTAATGACTATGTTGGTTGGCATGCTGACGATGAGAAACTTTATGGACCAACTCCTGAAATTGCTTCCATCTCCTTTGGATGTGAGCGCGATTTTTTGCTAAAGAAAAAGAAACCTACCAAAGCTTCTCAAGGTACCGTGCTAGTTGAATGTGTTTATTAATGGTATGTCAGGCTTCTCAGACCTTCAAATTTTGAGAGAGTACTCGGTTACTCCAATTGATGATAGAGCTGTTCGATAAATGATTCTCCTGTTAAACTTAGAATCTCGTTACATGTTACTGATTCAAATATAACCTCAACAATGTATTGTTTCATGGGATCTGTGCCAGGTTTGAAAACATATGGTGAACCATCCAAGAAAAGAGCAAAGCTGGCAAAGGAAACTGACCAGCATTCGTTTACGTTAAAGCATGGTTCACTCTTGGTGATGAGAGGATATACTCAACGGGATTGGGTCCACTCCCTGCCTAAACGTGTGAAAGCTGATTCTGTACGGATTAATCTTACATTTAGGCTAGTGCTCTGAATCTCTGATCACCTAAGCAACATCCAGGTGTGGCATCTACCTAGTCTGTTCATTTGTACCTGTGATATGTCAAGGGAAAGTGGGATGTTGATGTGACTATCTGTGAAATTGATTTGCAATCGGTAAAGATTGTGTCGGCTGTTGCTGTTGATGAAGTTAACTTGCTTGCAGAATCTGAGTGAAGTGTCTTGTAGGGTAACTACTCTCCTTTTTGATCGTCTTTCAGTTTCCGAGGAATTTGCTACTATGAAGAATATTGTGGCATGAAAACTTGTAGCACCGGAACTACAAGAATTCCTTTTTTTTGGGAACGTGAAAGAAGAAGAGCGCCAATCCTGTGAGAAATCCAATGGGTGTTCAATTGCTCAAATGATCTGGTTCCAAATCCGTTGCTGGTGCTGTACTATATAAAGAGATTCATGAATCGTCAGTGCCGATGTTGGTTTTATAAAAATGTCTTGTGTCTCCTAAATGTCGCCTACATCATTTGGGTAGATAGTCTGGATCATGGATGGATTGGACATTCTTCTAAGAGTAACAACTGATGTCTTGGAGGATGGCAAAGCCGGGGGGGGGGGGGGGGGGGTTCTTCTTTCCCCCTTACTGTGAGTTTATTTCATTCGTTAAAAGGACCTGATTCAATCTTAGCAAGTCTTGCTCGAGGGAGTCGGAGAGACCTCCGTGAGAAAAAAAAAGCATTAAATGTGTTGAGCATTCGGACAGATTTAGTCCGGAATGACGATGTGAATACCCCTCAAAAGCAAATACATGTCCCTGGAGTGATCACTGTATGCACTTTTCCTTTAAAGGTAATCAAAGTCGATAGGACTAAACCTAGGTTACTATTGTTAAATGACAAAGCCAGTTACAGTTTCTATGGAGGATCTGTTTACTTGCCGTAATAAACTTGTAAAATCAGTCTATGGAGGATCTGTTTACTTTCTGTAATAAACTTGTAAAATCAGTCTATTAAAGATTTGTTTATTTTCCATAATGGATTTGTAAAATTAGCTAGACTTAGAAACACTTAAAATGTAACTGAGCTAAAATATATGAATATCTAAGTTTTGAGAAAATGGACTTTGAGGATGGACTAGATGTAAGATCACTTGAACCTTTGTTTGAATCATGCAAAACAAACAAAAGGTAGAGGTTTTCGGAGTTGAACTATGCAAGGATCTTCTGATGCTCAAGTCAGTTAAGGGATTTAGGAGTAAACGGATCTTGAAGAAACTCATAGTTCTGTAAGTATGAAATTAAGTTCAGATCTTCTACATGTTGATGACAAAGGTGGTATTTATAGGCAATCAAAGGGAGGTCAACTTGGATAGCACGAAATGATTCGGGTTACAATTGGAGACTGACCCAGATCAAGTGGGTTATCCTTGATTCCTAGGATCGCGCCATGTGTGCGGGAGACCGTTGAGGTGTAAGGGCGACATGAATTCTGGTTGGTAGGGAGAGGAGCATCTGCGTATTTTTGTCTTTTAGTGCTGCAGGTTATACTGTGTTAGAAACATGCGTTTGGTGTATGAGTTGTTGTCTCCCTTCGTACGAAAATGGTATGAGGCTCGCCTCGAATTTTTCTTGCAGATCGTAGCTTCATTCATTTATTTCCATGCCCAACTAAAGAGTTATGTGCGGAGGTCTTAGTCGGATGTTTGCTCGTTATGTTCAATGGATCTGCAGGATGGTGCTAGAAGCTTGTCTATTCCGTAACTACAAGATAACTGTTCGCTGAGGTCCAATTCCCTCTATAAGATAGTAGAAATGTATACGTGAACAATTTTTGATGTGAAGTTTGTTGATGTCTATTTCATCAATATGATAAATATGTTTTAAGGGTTGTATAACTTGCATTTAATGTAGCATATAAATGGGTGCATAAGTTCAAAGTTTATGTTCTTAAACAAAGATACTAAATAATGAAAGTTATTTCTCTATAGATGAATATTAGACTAAATTTAAGATTGATGATGAAATATGACTCTGTTTAAGCTATGGTATTGAAATATCGCAAGGTTGTGTCCATATGAGTCTATGATCAAAGGAAGTTGTTAGAGTTTATTCCGGAGTGACATGGAGGGTAAAGTCTATGTCCATTGTTGAAAGACTTTTAAGTTGAATAATACCGTAGCTTGTTGTTTATTACATGATGACTAAATTAAAGTTGTATGATTAGTATTCAGTTAGTAAAATAAATGTTGTAACTTAGTTTAAGATGTTGTTCTATGGTTAATGATAACATGAAATTACGAAGAAATGTGAGGGTTTTATCCTCCATATTTTTTTGAAAGTAAAACTATTTTTAGAATGTTGGTGTATGACATGTGAATAGCTTGTATGATTTTATACAACTTCTAAAGAAATTTGGAAATATTGAGTTTTGTTTTTATCAATCAAACCATCAAACTCAAATACAACATAATGTTTTCATGAATCAACTCTTGCTATAAGCATAATCATCATTCATCATAAACATCTTAATCATAGAGTTAGTTTTATCAGCAAATATCAACTAAGCAAAACGAAAATAACTAAGTGTAAGTTAGTTCTTGTTACATTGAAGGGGATGATGTTATTCTATTTGATGTGGACTCTTTGTGATGGAAACTCAACCTCTATTTGTAATGATCCTACAAACGAGGTTCAACGGATAAGAACAAGTGATAGAATAGTTCTTATCAACACTATTAAACTTGTCACTCCCTATGGCGTTGTTGTAAATAGAGCTTGCTGTAATTTCTTGAGGGTGAGAATTTAAGAGTCTCTTTGTGAAATTCATAGCCATGTTCATAGTAGTATTAGTAGTACACATTTGATGAATTTCACGTATATAAATGTGGATGTACCCGCCGTTTCCTATGAGATCTTGGAATAATTCACTAGAGCGCTTATGAAAATTTGAGACGAGTGCATGGTCGAATTCACACCAAACCGCGAACTTGTATAAAGTAGACAATGTTATGTCTTTGGTTGTTCATATAAACAATAAACAATAGAGAGATATAATTCAAGAAGTGTATGCCTTATTTTCGTCTATATACTTCCATTTGTACTAAGTAGCTATTTAAGACGCAAGACATCGTCCATTATGTATGAATGTCTTTGTTTAATACCAGAGGAAGTATTTTATAATTGTTCATGAATGTTCTTATATAAATCCGGATCATGTGGGAGATTTTCGAGAAAAGCAAAATAGAAGTACTTTAGAAAAATTTTCCAAATTTACATAAAAATATGTAAGAAGTTTGATTGAATGAATGAGTTAAATTTAGATTGGATCAAAGGAGATAAAACTCACATTTTGTGTTTGATGTGTGAGGCCATACTATAAACTTGAGTTTGGTGTCTGAGTTCGGTTTGACTATATACTAAATTTAAGTTCGGTCTCGGATACTAAACATTCAGTATCTAAGCTCGGTCTAACCACATCCTGAATCTGAGTTCGGTCTCTGGGTTTGATCTGATTCTGAAGTTTTTGTTTTCTGACCGATGCAGCACCGAACATTCGGTAATGAGGATTACCAAATGTTCGATCCTGAATTTGGACTGAAATATTCAGTTGCAAGGTTCAAATATTTCAAATTGTGAGTTCAATCTAAGAGACTGAATTGGTCAACTACAGGATAGCAGAATTATCTACTGTTTCTTATAAAATGGTGTAACGTTTGCAACTAAGAATAACTCCTTTCAACCATGAACAATCATAAACTACATTTGGAAGTGAAATTCTACATAGATGTGTTAAATTAACTTCTTTCTTGTTAACATATAGGTCTATAAATACAAGAATCCGATAATTTGAATACATAACTTTCGAGAAAAACCAGTATCATCTCTTCCTCTTTTTTTCTTCCTTCTTTGGCATAAGACTCTTTAAATCACAAGTTCAATCTTTCTCTTATAGAGCAAACGGCAAGAAGAAATCGTTATATCATATGAGACATTTACAATAGTCCACAATTACGTTAAGGACAATATCATTTGTTATGTCTCGGCTATTTTTCCTTTAGTTTTTGTTCTGTCTCTATTTGGTTATCGTATCTTTATCATTTTTCCAATAGGATTAAATATATTTATGGACTAAAACTGATTGGTGTCTTCATCCTGCACATGTAGAAGGGAGGCATGCCATGTTAGGCTTTGATATAAGAGTAAGGTATGACAATGGCTAAGTCATCCTGTCCAGGAAGAGGATCTCATGCGTTTATTTTCTTGCCAAACAAAATGGACAGCTCAAATGCAAACATTTCTGCTCGAACAGAAAAGGTAAAAATCAACATTAACCTTCCCTTTCGGTCCGCGAAGGCTGACGTTAGTTTGTTTGGTGAAGTTGGTGCTTCCCCAAAGTCTAGGCCTATCTCTAAGAAGCCCAAAAATGCTGAAAAGGTACACTCCTTTCGTTCTTATTTAGTATCTAAATAGTATGTTCATCATTGAAATTAATGGTGATCATATGCTGTAATGGGACTGACGAGGTCGAATCCTCATCTTGAACTAAAGATGATCTAAATAGAAGATTTATAGAACATGTGTTGCTGTGAACTTGCACAAATCAATAATTTTAGGGGCCCTGGAGTTATTAGTCTAAAGAAAACCCTCCAGTGGTAAATTCAGTTGTGGGGTTAACTAGGTTTGGAATTTGATATATGCCAACTACATGACAGAGTCCTACTAGCTAAGGTTTCTAATTTTTTAGCTCCCGAGAGAAAAGCATTGATGACGCACTACGACCCTTCCCATTTTGGGTCAAGTTTTTCTGAAGGGCTAATTTGACTTGCAGCATTTTTTCGAATCTGTGTTGCACTCTAGCATTATAATACTGAGAGATCAGGTTCTTGTGCTATGTCATTCGAATGTCAGCATGTTCTCTTTCTTCTTTAAAGTTGTCCAGATTAAGGAGAATATTTTAATAATTATTTTACTTGAAATAATTCTCCAATCTAGGTGACGCAGAGACGATCTCAACTGATATCATGGCTTCGGAGCTATACACCAAGGCAAAAGGAGTTTCCTTAGTTGAGATGGAATGAGTTGTGTGATATGGCCATAGAATGTTGGGAAGTTCTTCTATCCAACCTACTCTGGCTTTTTCTAGTTATTTCTTTAAACCTTCCTTCAGATTGCAGTTGGCAAGCTCTCTCTGACCATTGACTTGAGGACGAGCCATCGAGGTCAAGTGTTGCTTAATGTGCATCTCAGAGCACCAGATTTTAACTAGATCCTCGGCAAATTGTTTTCCATTTTCAGAAACTAAAACTCTTGGCAATCCAAAACGAAAAAAAGAGCAGAGAAAATTTTTCACATTGTTTCTATTATTGTCGTCAAAGACTCTGTTTCGATCTACTTTGTAAAGTAGTCAACAGGAACAAAAAGGTTCTTAAATGACCCTGGAGCATGCGAAAGCGGTCCGACAAGATCAAATCCCCATTGACCAACATAGATGGCCTTGACCCTCCCGTGGTTCCTCATCTTCTATAAAGATTCCTTTAGCAATAAAATCGGCCAGTGTCTAGGCCTTAATGGAAGTCCAAGGACGCCAATTCTGTAACATATAATGCTGCTCTGCCCTGTCGTCTCACGTTTTGACAGGATTTACTTTAGGGATTGATCAGCCACGACCACGATAGGATGAGCTTGAATATAGGGCCTGAATTTTTTGGCAGTTATGACCAGCAGCATAACTATGTTTTCAGCATTAGTGTATCTCACCTCAGGTTCGTGCAATACTTTACTTACAAAGTATATTGGCCTCTGCATGCTATCCTCCTCCCTGAGTAGGACACTGCGGACTGCTTCGTGGGAACGACCAAATATATGTACAACACCTTGCGTAGAATAGGTGAGGCTAAGGTTGGCACCATGGCCAAGTAGGCTTTCAAGTCTTCAAAGGCTTGTTGACATTTATCATCTCATTAGAACGTGGATTTCTTATTTAGACCTTGAAGAAAGGGAGTGACCTCTCCGTCGACCTTAAAAAGAATATGTCAAGAGCCATAATCTTTCTAGTTAGTCTTTGCACCTCTTTGATATTTTGAGATGGGTGCATAGCCTTCAAGGCTTCACCTTTGCTCGGGTTAGCCTGAACTCCTTCCTTGGAAACCATGTATCCCAATAATTTCTCACTACGGACCCCCAAAAGTACACATTTTCGGGTTCAGCGTCATCCTAAAGTCTTTAAAGATAGTGAGCAGCTCCCTTAAGTTTTGGATATACACGTAAGGAGTCCTACTCTTGACAAGCATATCATCAATGTAGACTTCTAATATTTGGCCGATCTGGTCTTTGAACAATGAATTAATCAACCGTTCATAGGTGACTTTTGTGTTTTTCAATCCAAAAGGCATGCTGACGTAGCAATAGGTAGGTGCCTTCTTCTGTGATGAAAGAAGTTTTGTCTTGGTCTTCCTCAACCATGACTATTTAATGATTGCCTTTAAAAGTATTTAGAAAGTCAAAGACCTCGTGTCCAATTATTGAGTCCACTAATCAATCAATCTTTAGCAGAGGATATTAATCTTTTATGCAAGCTTTGTTGAAATCAGTGTAATCTATACAAATCCTCCAATATCTCTCAGGTTTTGGCACCACCACGAGATTAGCTACCAGATCGGGTAATGAACTTCCTTTATAAATTTGGCGACAAGTAGCTTGCCGACCTCTTCGATGATTACCTTAGTCTTCTCAGGAGCAAATTTTTCTTTCAGTTGTTTAATAGGTTTAGCGTTTGGATCCATATCAAGTTTTTGCTCCTACAGAGTTGTTGGAATTCTTGACATGTCTTTGGCTATCCAGGCAACGATAATCGCAAATTCTCTAAGTGGATTCTAGAGTTGGCTCAGCAACTTGGCTGGCATCCAAGATCCAATCTTGATCATGTTTTCTAGCCTTTTGGGATCAAAGATGAAATCCTAGACCGCATCGCCGGACTCTAGTTTTTCCTCAACCAGAGGCATAATGTCGTCGAGGCTGACCTGCTGTACAGATAATTTTCCCTTAACCACTACAATATATTAAGTTTGTGCCACTTGCTTGTCTCTATGTATGGTCACCACTCCGGCTTAGGACAAGAACTTCAAGCTGACATGCAGTGGAGAGATGATTTCATCCAACTCAATCAGGGTTGGCTACAATGGAGAATATTATAGGACAATCTTTCCTTTGACGACAAAATCCACCCATAAGTGACAACACCTTGGGTGTGCACCAAAGGTAGCTGACATGGCAGCCAGGCCTGCTGGATGCATTACCTCACCAGAAAATCCAAATTATTGAGTTGACACATGGCGTAATGAGATGTCCTGCAACTCAAGTGCTTGAAAATATTGTAATATATAATGTTAGTTGTGCTGTCCATATAAACATAGACTCAACGAACTTCATAGTATTATTGATTGCAAGATTGACAAGAATGTCAATCACCAAACCTTCATTCCTATGACTCACGAGAATTTAATCATCATGCCTATACGCCAATTTATGTGACAATCTGGCTTTTTCCTAAGGTGACTTATCTGAACTCTCGGGCACCCCCTGGCTCTGGTCGTGATCTCGGCAAATCCGGTATACCAAAAATCGTATAAATCACTCCATCTGTCTGACACTAACCTATAGCATCATGGTCTTCTTCCTCGTTCTCATCATCATCATCGTTGTGTTGGCATTGCTGACTTTCTTGGCACTTTTCCTTAGGAGAGGGTTGGTAAAAATCTAGCCAACTGTGCAATCACAATTTTAGGTCATAAAACTGTTGTAGATGACTCTTTTCAATTAGGCGATCGGTTGCACGCGCCAACTGCCTATGATTCTCTGTATCATAACCCATGTCTTTTAGGTACTTCTAATACATGTTTAGATCTCTTTTTGACCTGAGCCTCTGTAGTGGTTGCATATCCTTTTTCAATATATTTTTCTCCATCAAGGCCAAGATTCTCTCTTTAGAGGCAACCAAAGACAAACCCTCCTTACCTCGCCCTCCAAGACGATCAAACTCACTCCGCTTGTCCCTGGAATTTTTGCAAGTCTCTTTCTTAGATTCAGCTTGGCCCGACTTGCAATGGGCTTGCTTAGCCTTGGTTTTCAATCTGTTCGCCTATTCTCCATAGGCAAACTCGTGGAATTTCTCCATGCATGCCCTTAGAGTTTGTATTCTCCTTGGCTAGTTAGGAGAAAAGGCAACCTGGCATCTGCCCATTGGTGAATGTGGCAACCATGGCTCTATCATTACGGTCCTCGACTTAAAAGGACTCGTTCGTGAAGTGTTGCATGTGCTGGAGGACTGACTCCTTAGGTTTCTGTCGTAGAGTCATCAAATGAGTAGATCTTTTAGTAAAAATGACATAAATTGCATCTTCAACCTCTGGGCCAACCGTATAAAAGAATAGATAGACTAAGATGGTTACTCTTGGAACCATCTGCGAGCTTTTCTCTATAAATACACAGGGAATGCCTTGCACCTCAAAAAATCAGGTACAAAAATCTAACCGATTATGCAATCGCAACTTTGGGTCATAAAACTGCTATAGATTACCCTTTTCAATTAGGTGCTCGGTTTCATGCGCTAGCTGCCTACAACTCTCAGTATCATGACTGATGTCTTTGAGGTACTTGTGGTACAAATTTAGATATCTTTTGACCTCAGCCTCTGTTGTGGTTGTAGATCCTTTTTCAATCCTTTTTATCCATCACAGCCAACATCATTTCTTTAGAGACAAGCAAAGACAAACCCTCCTTTCCTCGACATCCAAGATGATCAAATGTATTGCGCTTGTCCCTGGAATCTTTGCGGATTTTCTTCTTAGAGTCAGTTTGGCTCAGCTTGCGGTGGGTTTCCTCAGCCTAGTTTTTCAATCTATTCGCCTATTCTTCATGGGCAAACTCATGGACTTTCTCTATATAGGCCCTCAGAGTTAGTTTTCTCCTCGGCCAGCTAAGAGAAAAGGCAACCTGGCCTCAACCCATTAGTGAATGCGACAACCATGACTCTATCATTACGGTCTCTGACTTGAAATGATTCATTCATGAAGTGTTACATATACTGGGGATTGACTCCTTAGGTTTCTATCGTAGAGTCATCAAGTGTTGTATCATCAACCTCTGGCCAACTATCTAAAAGAATATATAGACTAAGATGGTTACTCTTGGAACCATATGCGAGCCTTTTCCTGTAAATACACAAGGAATGCCTTGCACCTCTTCGGATCAGGTGCAAAAATATTGCCAATTATGCAATCGCAATTTTGGGTCATAAAACTGCTGTAGATGACCCTTTTCAATTAGGCGCTCGGTTGCACACGCCAGCTACCTACAATTCTCTGTATCATGACGAATGTCTTTGAGGTACTTGTAGTACAGCTTTAGATCCCTTTTGACCTCAACCTCTGTAGTGGTTCCACATCCTTTTTCAATCCGTTTTTCTCTATCACGACCAAGATCCTTTCTTTAGAGGCAAGCAAAGACAAACCCTCCTTATCTTGGCCTCCAGGATGATCAACCGCACTACGTTTGTCCCTGGAATCCTTGCAGGTTTCTTTCTTAGAGTAATCTTGGCCCAACTTGTGACGAGCTTGCTCAGCTCCCATTTTCAATCTGTTTGCCTATTCTCCAAGGGCAAACTCATGGACTTTGTCCATACATGCCCTCAGATTTGGTATTCTCCTCGACCAGCTAGGAGAAAAGGCAACGTGACCTTAGCACATTGGTGAATGCTACAACCATGACTCTATTGTTAAGGTTCCTGACTTGAAAAAACTCGTTCGTGAAGTGTTACATATAGTAGAGGATTGACTCCTCAGGTTTCTGTCGTACAGTCATCGAATGAGAAGATTTTTATAATAAAAGGTTTGCATAACATAAATTGCATCTTCAACCTCTGGGGTAGCTGTTTGAAAGGATAGATAGACTGAGATTATTACTCTTAGAACCATTTGCGAGTCTTTCCTTGTAATACATAGGGAATGCCTTGCACCTCAACAAACACATTCTTTAGATTCATCGCTGTCTAAAATTGAAAGAGATGATCCATCATATCTGAAGTACCATCATAAGTGTCCATTTTGAGCACATTGGAATTATCTGTAGCCACGTAGTCTGCAATATCTTCAGAAAAATAGACTTCTCTACACTGTCTACATATGCTCCTAGCGGCCTGAGGATAACTCATTCTCAAGACTACCTCGACCATAACGGGGCAGTGATGCTTGGTGGGTGTACTTTGAATGATGCGACTTAACTCTAAAAGGTCTGTTTACAAGTGGCAAAGGCTTAGTATGAGGCTTCTTGTCTTCGCTTCTAGCATCTGCCATAAATTGATCCCTTGATCTAGAGGAACATTTTTTAGACTTTTTCCTCCTCCGATAGTCGTGAAGAAGGTCTTCAACCCTACATGGGGCCTCTCAGGCCTTGCCTTTGATCCGTTCGACCAAATATTTGAATACATGTGTTTTTGACAACGTCTTGCATATCTTTCATATGCTCCTCATGCGCGAGTCAATGTTCATCATGGTATCCAACCTACTCTTTGAATGCCTGCTCCAACAAGAGATTAGACCTTTTATATCTTCAACTGTAAAAAGATTCATCACCATCATATTCAGTTGTTTTACCCATTTTTGAGTAGTTTTTTATGGACTTTAACAAAAAAAATGGTAATAAGACCAGGTTCCCCTCTTTCTAACACCAAACGACAAAGTTGGATCCTCACTTTGGACCGAATGATCCAAATAGAAGATTTATAGGACGTATGTTGCTATGAACCTACACAAATCAACAGTGTTAGAGATTTCAGAGTTGTTACTCGAGGAAAAATCCTCTGACGCTCAAATCAATTGTGGGTTTAACCATATTTGGAATTCGACATATGCTGGAATACTAGAGTAACCTATCTCTTTTGTGGTAGTTCGAGATGAATGTTTTTTGGTTCAACTGAACATGCTTTCTATTGGCGTGTCTTTATCCTTTGATATGATGTGGCAAGCTAATGCACGTCTACGGGTCATGGGAAGCTTTTACATTAACTGATTTACTTATGCATGGTTGTCAAATGGCCCCACATGTCAAGTTGCATGACGAAGCTGCTTGCGTGAAATTTGTCCGAGCTGACCTGGAATACTTTACACACCAGGGCCATGACAAATCTGGTGGGTAGGGCCGAGGTGCTCGCTATACCGAGGTGATAGCTGAGATTGAGGTGACGCATGTGGCTGAAATGACTAGCCTTGGATGCCTTTGAATAAGATTGGTTGATGCTGACTTGAGATCCTTGTCGAAACCAAGGATACATACTGTTTCTCCTAGGCCACACCAACTTGACTGTGTAGTCGCATCTGAGTAGCTGATGTAAACCCTATGCGACTTGTGCCTTAGTAGGGTCAAATGACTTCAACTGTAAAAACATAGGCCAATTATACTTGGTGTTTTATGGAGTGTTGATTTTGTCCTCGTGAGAGACTAGGATGGGTAATACATAGGACGTTCTAACATATTTCTATATCAATCAAAACAAGCCACATGAAAGTTTTGTGTGTCTGTGTAAGTAGTGTCGCTTAGTCTGCATTGTAAATGCCTCCATTTATCAAATCTTCAACTAATTCATATGCAAATCTTTTTTTGAGAGCTGTCTTTCCAATAGGCGCTGTGTGTCCTAATATTATTAATCATCCCCTAGTTATTCTGTCTGTTGTTCATGTCGAGATCGAAGAATTCAAGAATTCATTCAAGTTAAAAATAAATTTATAAGGTTGCTTCCCTTTTATAGGGTCTGTTTCTGCCTCTAACGGCTTGATTTTCCTACTTTTGTAGTAGTTACTATTCATCTACAATGCTACCTAACGTTTATAAAGGTAACAATCAGTTACCTGATCTTCTCGAACATATGTACAGTAAAGGTCCTAAGGTATTCACAAGACTAAGTATTGTTGCTCTGCATTAGCTTTGCTGCCTGACTTGTGTTTTATCTCGTCACCTCAGCACCTCTCTATTCCATCTCTGCTTTGTTGTCCTTCTTCACATCGGCTACTCCTTCTCTACCTTGATCATCTCAGCTCAGCAGTAGTACTTTGTCAGTTCAATTCAGTTCTGTTTTACTTCGTCCATTGTTGCTCAGCTCTGCCACTCCTATGTTTAGGTCAGCTCGACAAGCTGAATTCAATCACTTCTTATTTTCCCCCAACTTAGCAATTATTCTATTTTTTATCGAATGAAGTGTCTGTCTATTTCTACATGTTTTGATTTATCGTGCTGGACTGGATTCTCTGTCATACTTATTGTTGAGAAGACTTTGATGGGTGATTCTGCCTCTATGTGGAGATCTTCAAGTACTCGTCTAATATAAATGCCTTCACAAATTCCTAATGCAAGTGCCCTCAGCTCTGCTTCTGCATTGCTTCTTGACACAACCTGTTGTTTCTTGCTCCACCAGGTAACTAGGTTTCCCTATAGGAAGGTTCCACATCCAGTAGTTGATCTCATGTCGAATTTGGATCCAACCCAATCTGCATCTATAAATACCTTGATACTTCGGTTTGCACTCTTCTTGAAACAAAGTCCTTGTCCTGGTGCATTCCTAAGGTAATTGAGAATTCTTAAAGTAGCTCGGAGGTGTTTGTTAGTATAACTGTGCATGAATTATGATACAAAACTCAATGCGTAACAAATGTTTAGCCTAGTTTGTGACAGATAGATTAATTTCCATACTAGTTTTTGATGACTCAGTTTATTAGTTGGGGTAGTGTCCTACTTATCTCTAGACTTATGTCTAGGTTCAGCTGGAATGCTTGCTGGTCTGCATCCGAGCAGACTAGTTTCTTTGAGAAGGTCTAATATATATTATTTCTGGGATATATACAGTCCTTCTCTATTCCTAGCGATCTCCATTCCTTGAAAATATCTCAATTTACCTAGATTTTTCATCTCAAATTACTTAGATAGTTGTCTTAATACTGTTTATGCCATAGTTATCATTCTCAGTTATTATGATGTCATCTACATACACTATTAGAACAGTTAGCTCTCCCTTAGATGAAATTTTGGTGAATAGTGTATGGTCACTGTGGCTTTGGTTAAATTTCAGGTCTGTTACAATTTTAGTAAAGGTTTTAAATCAGGCCCATGGTGATTGTTTTAGCCTATATAGGGACTTTCTTAACTTACAGACCTTGTCTTTATTGGTTTCATTATTGAGCCCTAATGGTATACACATGTACACTTTCTCTGCCAAGTCTCCGTTTAAGAATGCATTTTTACATCCATTTGGTGTAGCTTCCAGTGAAGGTTAACATCTATATAGAAAATGACTAATGATATTTAGTTTAGGAACTGGTGCGAATGTTTCCTAATAATCTATTCCCTATGTTTATGTGAATCCCTTAGATACTAATCTTGCTTTGTTTTATTCACAGTTACATCATTATTTTATTTAACTGTAAATCCATCTACATCCTACTAGTTTTATTGATGCCAAGCTGGGAGTTTTGATTTTTTTTCTAAGGCATGCATTTCTTCTTACATGGCGCTTCTCCATTCAGGTCGGTTGAATGCTTCTTCTATATAGATGGGTATGATCTTATTATCAAATGAGCATACGAATTTTTTAAAGTTTGGTTCAACCTGTTATAGGATATAAATTCTTCTATAGGGTATTTGGTGCATATGGGGTTCTTAATGCATTTCCTCGTTCATTTTCTTAGTGCTATTGATCTGTCATCTGTTTGGGTTTCAGGTTCATACTCAGTAGTTTCTTCTAGAGGCTCTCATCTTCTAGAGTCACATGTGTTTGTTCCGTCGTATCAGGTCGTCTACCACATCAACTTCTTGATCATTGGAGATCATAGTAAAATTAGTTCTGGGATGGGAATTGGTCATGCCGACCTAAGGTACCCACTGCAGCTCGGCTGGTTTTGCAATAGTGAACTAGACTAAGTTTCGTCTATACTGTTTATAGTTTCCTCATATTCATTGTGTATTAATTCTTTTGTTTCTCGTAATGATCTGTAAAATATATGTTTTTCATCAAATGTAATATCAAGTGTTACAAACATTTGTCTATTTGCTGGATAGTAATACTTGTATCCTTTCTGTGAGTTTGAGTATCCTAAGAAAATACACTTAATCGATCTAGTATCTAACTTACCTCTTAGGCTGGGCTGAATGTGTACATAGGCTACACAACCAAACAATTTGAATGGTAACTCAGAAAGTAGTTTAGAGTGTGGGAAGTGTCTGTGGAGTATTCCTTTAGGAGTTTTGAAAAATAAAGTCATAGGCGGCATCCTATTTATTAAGTCTGTAGCTGTCAGCAGGGCTTCACCCCGGTATTGTTTAGGTACGTTAATTACAAGCAGAATGGCTCGGATGACTTCAAGAAGGTGGCTGTTTTTTCTCTCGGCTACACCATTTTGTTGAAGAGTATATGTACATGAAGTTTTGTGGTATATACCATTTTCTAGCATAAAGTTGTGAATTCTACTACCTAAGTATTCTGCCCAATTATCTGACATCAGCATTTTAATAGCGTAGCTGAACTGATTTTTAACAATTGTGAAGTGTCTCATAAATGTTTATCTGACTTCACTTTTACTTTTTAGTAATTAAACCCATGTTACCCTAGTATGATCATCTATCATCATCATCATCCTTACCCAGTATATCCCAACGACAGCAAAAGCTATCGCTAGGGTATGGGGAGGGTAAGTGGTAGGCAAGCAATACCTCTGTCCCAAGGGATAGAGAGTCTGCTTTCAATGAGACCCCCGGCTCTAGATATACCTGCATAAATGATATGATAATAGAGATATGATGTGCTAGTGTGTTAGTGAGGGAATTCATGAAATACAAGGAAGAGGATTTTGATATTAGAATACACATAACGTGTATATGTGCATGTAATGCAAAACAACGGTAAAACATAAACAAACAAGTGTAAAGTCAACCTAAAGCGTAGATAGTGTCTACGACTATCCATGTCCCTAAATATGCTCTAAGGTGTCTTTATATATGCATATACCTCGTTAACCTTAATCTTATGTATCCATGAACTCCTATCCTGGACCATGTCCTCAGAGAGGTGCAAATCTACTAAGTCGTGCCTAATCTGCTCATCCCAAGTCAGTTTAGGCCTGTCTTTACTCCTGTTCCCCTCTACAATGAGGCTTTCAACTGCTCTGACCGACGCCGTTTTCTGTCTCCGCTTGACATACCCAAACCATGCTTTGGCCTACCATGCCAACAGTCCAGTCAGACGGATACCCACCTTATACCAAACCATGCTTTGGCCTCCTTACAACGCAACCCAAATTTATAATTTCATATATATACATAATCATACACATAGTCCTTATATGTCATAGGATATATTTATATGTCATATGTATGTGAAACTATTCATCGATATATGTAATATAAATATGACCATATCCCCAAATACCCCATGACAGTATACCAAATCAAATGTAATTCATTTCGAAATTTTTATTCCATTCTATATAAAGTTAGGCTTCCATATACATATATCCACACAGTCACATACACACACATATATACATATAAATCCATCCATCTATGAATACAAATATAAACATGCAGGATCCAAGCTTTGATACAAAATATAATTACGGATTTTACAAATTTATAGTAAACACAGGTAGGATACTTGCATCGATTGTTTATACTATACCGATATCGAATTAAGGTTTGGTTTCTGGATGAAAATTCCTTTCTCCCCCGAGATGGGTGGCTGGCCGGATTTTTCCTTCCCAAGGTGGCTAGCCGATTTTATGGATATGTGTGAGAATGTGCATAATTAGGTTAAGGGGTGTGTTTATATACACACACATACAGACACACACAGATATATACACACACACACACACACACACACACATATATATATATATATATATATATATATATATATATTGGTTGAATGGAAATAATCTCCTCCTTCTCTCCTTGTGTGGCCGGCTGGAATAGTTTGTAAGGGAAGGGTGGCTGCCGATTTTAGTGTAGAATGGGGTGTAGGTTTTTATTTTTCTATTTAAGGAGGTATATATATACGTATATGTGTGTGTATAGGTTTTCTAATAGGTTTAGGAAAATAAATATAGGTTAATCTCTTATAAATAAAGTCTATCCACTAATTCCGTATTTCAATTCAACTGCTACATGGTAGGTGCAAGTATATTCTATACTTATTATAAATTTTCTTTTCCTGTTATTTATATTTTATAAATCTTTTTTTCTATGACCAAGGTCACAGGGCATAAAAACTGACCAATTCTCGTTTCAAATATACTACCCGCTGCCACTTTTTTTCCTCAAAGTTTTGTGATTGTTTGGAAAGATTGACATGCTTTCTGTAGTAATATAATCAAATTATGTGTAATTCCAAATGCGTCATCGTTAGTCATTGATAAGGACAATAAATTTCATGTTGAGTAAGCATTCATGATCCAAAAATAAGGTAACCGATGTCTGTGAAATAATTCAAAGTTCTCAAGAGAAATTATTGATCCAAGACATAGGAAATAGTCCTAATTTGAGACATGGAACTTTTTGCTATGTTAGATTGTCAATGAGAGAAAACTCATTGGGAGAATAATTTTTCTCACTTTATTCAATACATCATTTCACCTTTATATAGTACATAAAAACATAAGCATAATCATAATCAAATCATATCAAATCAATTATAAATTAGGAAACTGAATAATGAGAATCACAACTAAATATATTCTTAATTATGATCCGTATCTTTTTGATTGATTGTAGAATCTTCTAACACCCTCTCCCAAGCTGAGCATTTAGATCGCCAATGCTTAACCTGCGTAATATCGCAGTCAAAGTTCTCCTTTTAACTTGTGTAATACCTCAGTCAGGTTCCATGCTTCCGGAGAGCATAATAACTACAGGTGATTCGCTGCCCGTTACATGCATCAACCCTTTCCATATAATTAGCGTCGACGTCACAATCATTCCAAGGCTAACAATTTGAGTAAGAAGTTGTCTATCGTTAATTGATTTGATGGAGTCGATCTGCTCGCCGATCCACCCCGTTTTCAACCATCTTCTTCCTTCGATTGCTCACTGCACTGAAGATTAAAATGTTCCAAAATTGTATAAAGAAAAAAGAGGTTCTAAAGACAAAATTTTTGGTTTAGGTCGACTCTCACACATTAATTTGGTGAAAGTAATTTTGGTTTTGGTTTCTTTCTCACATTGGTATTTTGGTGAAAAAAAAGAAAATTTTTTGGGTTTCTACAATTAAGATAATTTTCAGCTATTCACATGGAGGATTTCTCCGCAAAGGTTTTGGGTGTGTATATCTCGATATTGCAGAGAATGGCAATTGGGTTGTCTTGATCATCCAAAAGGGCAACAGAGCTCTCACCATCGATCTTCTGCTTTTGAGAATCATCGAGGGCGAGAATGTTAAGAGTGTTGAGCCGACCTTCTGATCTTACTGAGCACGCCGAGCTGAGGTGACCTAGAGTTGAGCGCGGCCTATTGTGCTTAGCTGAGCTGATCTGCTTCCTGCTAACATCTAATTTGCTTCTGGCCGAGCTGACCTGACGAGATTGACCAGACCAAGTTGAGCTCGGCAATTGGATAAAGATCGCAGGCATCGCAGGCGTATCTGTGTTTATCTGATTGGCGATCTGATTGATTATCCATTAATGTATATCTCTAATTGATTTGATTTTTATTTATCTATTGTCCCAATTGACAGTGATTAGATAAGCATTGATAATAATTAGATCAGCTTGGATTTATATTTCCAATTGTAACTCTATAAATTGAGGTATTGGAATAAAGAGAAGGCAGATTGGAATTGCCAATTCATTTTTTACATGGTATCGCAGTGAGGTTGGACTCCCTCTTTTTGAATGACCCAACACTTCTTCTCACTATGGCTGCCGAATCATCTCAGCCTCTTCTTCCTTCCACTTCTCAAACTAAGAAAACCATGTCTCCGTATGATCTCCATTCTAGGGATCATCCGGGTTTGCTTATCACTCAAGTCCAGTTGACTGGATTGAACTATGAAGAATGTGCCCGGGCAATCAGTGGCTCTCTACTGGCCCGCTGGAAGTTTGGCTTCCTTGATGGCACTATCCAACGACTTGCAGAAGGCTCCATCGACCTGCATGATTGGGAGCCGCTTAACTCTATGATCGTGGCTTGGATCCTGAACACAATAGAACTGGGCCTTTGTTCCACCATCACATATGCTGAAGTTGCAAAGGAGTTGTGAGACGATATAAAGCAAAGCTTTGCTGTGATTAATGCACCGAGGGTCCAACAGTTGAAGAGGGCCCTCGCAAATTGTAAATTGAATGGTGATTCCGTGATGGTATATTACGAAAAACTGAAGAAAATCTAGGACGAACTGAATGAATATGATGACCTTTCGATCTATTCATGTGTCTCATGCACATGCAATCTGCGAAAGATTATTGCTCGACGCAAGGAGGTGGACAAGATCCACCAATTTCTTATGAGCCTAGAGGATTCAACGTACTGAATGATACGTTCCTCCATACTGAATCAAAACCCTCTTCCTTCCTTGAATTGCGTCTACCACATGGTGGTGCAAGAAGAGAGTTTTGGATCGATTGTGAACATGGAAGAGACCCCTGCTCCGGTTGGTTTTACAGTGACTATTGTTGCAAAACAAAGAAGTGACCGCACGTCGGCCAAAGCTGACGTGACATGCTCCTATTAGCGCAATAAAGGCCATGAAGTCCGTTCATGTTTCCAGCTGGTGGGCTGTTACGACCCCTGTTTTTGCCTTTTTGTTATTATTATTATTATTATTATTATTATTTAATATAACTGGTGTATAGATAATATAGGAAAAGGAAAATACTAAGTGTAGTAGTTATCCTGCTACTACAAGATAGGAAGAGGAAATAGGGATAGACTTGACTATAAGAGATTAACTTGCATAGATATTTCCTAAACCTATTAGAAAATTATTTCGACATAATTATTTCTATATATATAAGTATGTATCTCGCCTACGGAAAGCAAAACAATAAAAAAAGAGAAAAAAAACCTTAAAGACTAGTAGGCGGCCGCCCCAGCACAAAACAACACAAATGGCAGCCATATTTTCTTTTCTTTCATTCAATCAGCCGACATATTTTCTGTTGTTCCATTCAATTAGCCGACATCAATTTAGAAGGAAGAAGAAAATTGTGAATTCGATCCAACCTTAATCCAAGTACGGTATAGTATTCACGAGATCGAGGCAAGTACTCTTCCTATATTCGCTATGTTTTTGCAAATCGTATGACTATATGTTCGTAATAAAACTGAATCATGCATGATGTATTTGTGGTTGCATAGTTGGTTGATCTTATATGTATGTATGTGTTGTAAGTAACCAAATTGTATTTGATATGATTTACGAAATATATATGGTGTTATTTTCGGTATTAACAGTGGATCATGCATGTTATAATTGTCTTTATAGATGGTTGAATTTATAGAGGTGTGTGCATATGTGCCGATTGGATATGTATATATGAGTATTTATATAAAATAAAAAAAAGAAGAAGCTGAATTTGATGATTCTGCCAAGTACATGCCAAATAATGTCTACAGGATGATACCACTTGTAATAGGTCTCAACGGTTGCATGGATTTAGGGTGTCTAAACATAAGCAAAAAGGAATCTTGAAAATATACTACTGTGGAATGTATATAAGGACATACATATTTTCTACCTTGTGCATATGTATTTGCTTATACGTGGAAATATATTTGGGAAGTTTTGGTGGGATATCTAGCCAAGGCTGAATATTTTGAGGACAGTGGCCGTGTATTTAAAAAAAAGAGTTTGGTTTTGAAACTATATTTTATGAATACAATATATATGTGTATATCCATCAACCATTTCAAATGTATAAAAGTAGTAAATTATAAATGTGTGATGTAGGGGTGTACATGGTCCGGTTCGGCCGGTTTTTTTAGAATCTTATAGACCAAACCGTTTGTTACGGTTTGGAAAACATAAAACCGAAAACCGGACCAAACCAGTCAACAAACTGTTTGACCAGTCCGGTCCGGTTCGGTTTGGTTTCGGTTTTTTCCGGTTTTATTCACCTGAAGCATTGATAACGTCGATTAAAAAATCGAAATTCATAATCAAAATTGAGGACAAGTTTTCTTCCTGATAGGATTTTTCTCAAACTAAAAATAAAACTATATTCCCTTAGTAGAATACTACTATACCTTAATTTATCATAGAATAATATTATACTTTAATTATCATAGGATATTACTATACCTTAATTTATCATGTCTCGGCAAGAAACTCATACTAGAATAAATTACACAAAGTATCAGACCCTCAACAAAAGGAAGGATTAAGGTGATAAAGTAGTTTAATCGAAAAACCATCCAAGTATCCTTAATATTCAATCAAGTAATCAAATTATTTGCATACTGAATAATCATTCAAGTAATAAAAATTCAATTCTTTCATACTTTTTGGGATGATAAACAAAGTGTGGAAATAATTATACTCTAAGAATTACTAAAAATCAAAGAAGTAATTAAACGAGGAGAAATAAATCAAAGAAAAAACTAATATTTTCTTAGGTATAACCAGAAAAATCCACTAGTTACCAACTTTAGTTCACCAAGAAATGATTAATCAACTGAGTTTTTCCTAACCAAGACATAAACATCCAATAAAAAACAAAATCACAAGCAACATAGACAAATAACTAAAATACTACTATCATGTATAAAATATAATTAAATATATAACGTATAATCAAAATTATATATATTTAATATAACCGGTCCGGTGCAGTTTACACGGTTTGAAATTCTTAAAACCAAAAACTGGACCAAATGAAACAATCCGGTTTTTAGCATTTTTTAAACCGATCGTAAAACCATGGTCCGGTTTTTTACGGTTTGGTTTGGCCGGTTTGGTGCGGTTCGGCCGGTTTTTAAAAATGATGTACACCCCTAGTGTGATGTGGTAGATATATAAGTGTAAATGACACGAAAAGAATCTATGAGTAAATTCAGCGCTGTCCATCTTTTAAAAATTGTATATAAACTGTTTTAGTGAGACGTCTATTAGTATATATATACATATACACACACACATATATGCATAATTATATATATATATATATATATATATATATATATGTGTGTGTGTGTGTGTGTGTGTGTGTGTGTGTGGATACTGATATATGTATATGCATAGACGATGACGGCAGGTGATCACCGAATTGCGGCGTGAGCCGCCGCCGCCGCTGGAAATTCCATCACGATTCCATTTTCGACATTACAGCATTCATAGTTTTTCATCCTAAAGATTTTCGCTGGTTGATTTTCACGGAAAGTTTTGTCGTTGGACCTTGTTAGCCATAGTTTCCGGCGACACTTCATCTCAATCAATTAACATCTCGCCAAAAACTGTTTCCTGATATAAAGGTATTCCTTTAATCTCGTTTTTGGATTCAGAAATTGATGAACTTGCTGCTCAATTCAAATATTCGTTGGTGGGTACTTTTTGGTATGGACGACCTCCATTAAAAGTTATCAGAGATGTTTTTGAGAAAATTGGATTTCATCACGATCTTCGCATCACTCTCATTGATCAGACACATATCCTGTTAAATTTTCGAAATGAGGCTGATTACTTGCGTTGCTTTTATCGTCGATCATGACATATATCAGGCTGTCATATGCGTATAACCAAATGGACAGTTGATTTGATCCATCAACCGATGTGCCAATTGTACCAGTTTGGATTGCTCTTCCTAGCCTCCCTATCCATCTTCACCGAAAAAGGCATTGCTTGAAATTGTAAAACCGATTGGTAGCCCCATTAAACTTGATGTAGCAACCACAGAAGTACTACGACCCTCAGTTGCACGTGTATGTGTTGAAGTTGATGTTTCCCAGGAACTGCCTCAAAAGATTTATCTACAGGCAAAAAGTCGATTCATACTGCAATCTATTGTATATGAAGATTTTCCATTATTTTGCACTTCCTGCCGACGGTTAGGACACGCTGAATCTTCATGCAGTCCGCAAACTGCAGCCAAAATACCGCCACCACCGCCTCTGCCTCCGCGTCGACCACCACCTAAGCGCTGGACGCCAGTGAATAAAAAACCAGATGCAGCAACTGACCATGTAGTGGTTGATCCTCCTTCAGCAGACCCACAATCCGCTACTGATCAGCCTACTCAAGGAGATAATCTGATGGAGAATTTAAATTATGAGGAGCGTGCTGAACCAACGCAGCCATATCCAGACGCCTGTGATATTGGGCACTCATCCGATAATGAATTACCCATGGAAAATACTCTAGAGATACCAACTGTTCCAGAAGAGGTAGACCGCCGCATGCAGCGGCTGCCCCCCTCGCCTGACACGGATACTTTGATCTCACGGTTACAGGATTCCACTGAGGATTTTATACCAGTTGTTCCACGTAGGAAGCGGCGCAAAGAAAGATCTTCCTCCGCTGCCACCATCTAACATCCTCACACGTAGTGCTTCGCATGCGATTTAGGGAAGTGACTCTACTCTCTCTCAATGAATATTATGATATGGAATATAAGAGGCCTGCGTGCCTCCATACCAAGGCTACATCAGTTGATACGGGATCATCAATTAAATATTCTTGTTTTAATAGAACCTAAACATGCATTGGCTACTATCCATCGTTATGCTCTAGATTTCGGATTTTCTAGTTCTTATGCATCACAGTCCGAACGTATTTGGTTTTTTTTGGCGTGACTCACACTTTACTTTGGCGACAGTGTAGGATGCAGGACAAGTTGTTCATTTCACGCTGACATATCGACCCTTTCAGTATACCTTTGTATTATCTGCAGTGTATGGCAGCCACACTGCAAGTCTTCGACGATCTTTGTGGGCTTCATTATGTTCATTTTCAGATAACTCGGATCTCCTTGGGTGATTGGTGGAGACTTTAATACATTTTGTTCATTATCGGATCATGAAGGCCGTTCACAGCCATCTTTAACTGCTTTACAGGATTTTAATGATTGCATAGAATCATGCGGTTTGATGACGCCACAGTTTCATGGTTCCAAATTTACATGGACTGATGGTAGAGGTCTTGGACGAGGCCATCAGAGATTAGATTGGTTATTTCTAAATACTGCATTTCATGACAAATTTGATGACCTACAACTTACACATCTTCCCCGTATTGGCCTCTGATCATACACCGTTATTACTATTATGCCGAATTAGTTCGCCTCCGCCGCGTCGAGCATTTCGGTTTCTGGACTCTTGGTTGCTGCATCCGGATTTTCATAATTATATGCAAGCTGCATGGTCTTCATATCCTACTACTGGCGGAATGTATGGCTTCTACACAAGTTGTTCAGGCTTAAGAAGGACGTGCAACGGGTGAATAAAGAAATATTTGGTAATATATTCTCTAATGTCCAACAGGCTGAAATCACTCTCACACATGCTGAAAACCTTTGGGACACGACTCCAACAGATGAAAATCGGACAGCATATCATAGAGCAAATGCAGAATATCTTCAAGCCTCGAAATATGAAATGCATTTTTGGAAACAAAAAGCACGCGTCCGGTGGTTAAAAGAAGGAGACACTAATACCATATATTTTCACTCCATTGTCAAAGGAAAAAGATTGAACCTGCGGATCCAACAAATACAATCAAGTACCGGAACTATCTACACTGCGCCAGACGACATTGTGGCTGAAGCAGTATCTTTCTACACATCCTTATTTGCTCGTGAGCCTACTGCTAATTATGATAATATTCTTCGACATATTCTGCCATTGGTTTCCACTGACGACAATGTCTTCTTAACGCAAATACCATTGCCGGAGGAGATAAAATCAGCGGGTTGGCATTTGGACCCTCATAGTGCTTGCCGGACCAAATGGTTTTAATGGCAACTTTTATCGTTCCTGCTGGTCAATAATTCACACAGACGTCATTAAAGCGGTACAGGAATTCTATCTTGGCGTTCCCAGCCTACAGTTATGGCTAGTGCGTTAATAGCTTTGATCCCAAAAAAACCTTCTCCTGCTAGTTTCGTGAACTATCGTCCTATATGCCTCACTAATTTTTTGAGAAAGGTCTGACACAGAATAGTTGCTAGCCGTTGAGTACATTATTACCAGCGTTTGAATATCTCCAGAACAAACGGGCCTTCCTACCAATGGTACTAACATTTCTACCCAGTTTTATTGGCACGTGAGATGATCCATATGCTGGATAGAGTGGCTCGCAGTTATGCTTAAAGTTAGATATGATGAAAGCATTTGACAGAGTCAGCTGGGAATATTTGAAGTTATTACTACACACATTTGGCTTCTCGGATTTCTTCACACGCATTATTTTGAATCATTTGAGTGCCACTACATTAGCAGTACTAATTAATGACCAGCCATCTTCAACTTTTCGACCATATAGAGGGGTTAAGCAGGGGGATCCATTATCTCCTTTATTATTTATTTAGCATCTGAGGGTTTTAGCAGGGGTTTGAAAGCATTAGCTATCATTGGGTGTGATACAGCCTTTCCGCCTGGGGCGCGTCCCATTTACAATCACCCACTTGGCCTTGCGGATGATTTACTGATTTTCCTACGAGGTACACAGCGGAATCTTCAACATTTTCATACTTTCTTACACAATATGAAACTGCATCAGGTCAGAAGGTGAATTTCCAAAAAGCAGTATTATTCCATCTGCCAGGATAACCACACAACAATGCCAGAATTTTGTAAATATTCTGTGCATGCGTCTTTCGGTCTCCCATTTCGTTATCTTGGTCTAATCTACACAAGGGTATAGCTCGCTCCAGATATTATGTTTTCGTTACTGCAGCATATTGATGACAGGCTCCAAGGGTGGCACTCAAAATTGCTTTCAGCAGCAGGTCCGGCTAGTCTTATTGAAATCTGTAATTGCTTGCATTACCCCTACATGTCATCGCAGCGGTGGGTTTACCGAAATCGTTGATTAAGGTGATACATCGCAAAATGGCTGTATTCTTTGGGGACGTCGACACCATTGGGTCTCTTGGTCTACTATTTGCAAGCCGCGGGACGAAGGGGGCTTAGGACTACGTGACATAAACATGTTACAACAGCATATCATTGTAAAATATGGTGGTCATATCCAACACAATGCCACACTATGGAGCAAATACATGCATGCCAAATATGAGCACCGGCAAGATTATCTACCACGTTTAACGGATTAGTCCGTAATGGAAGATTATTTGCCGAGTTCATTCCTTCTGCCTACACAATCGGACAGCGAGGGAGGCCATATTACATGGTTACCAACTCCAATGGGGAAATTTTCTCTAAAAAGTGCTTATGATGCTTGCCGGATATCTTCTCCTAAACTGCTCTCTGCTACATTTATTTGGTACAAGCATCACTCTCCTACTGTTCAACTGTTTTTATGGCGTCTTTTAATTCGGCAATCCCTTTTGAGGATTATATTGGACAATATTCAACAGCTCGTCCAACACAATGCCCATTCTGTAGAAGTGAGTCAGCCACGGTGGATCATGTCTTCCTATATTGCTCTTATGTGCGACCCCTATGGCACTATTTTGCAAGTGAGCTACATTGTCCTCTTCCATCCTCATTACGGCTTCGTCAGTATCTTCTTTCTTGGTGGTATCGTTCATCCTTTACTTCTCCTCATTGGAGTTTATAAAATCGTTATCCCAGCAATTATCATATATAACATCTGGTGCGGTTATACTTTCATAGTCTATGGGGATAAGACTCAGATCACGGAAACCTCATTGCAGCATTCCATACGCTATGCTATTACCTTGTGGCATAAAAACACTTGAGGGTTCCAAAATTGCTACAGGCTCACGGCAGGCATTTCTCTTTGCCTGCCGGCGTTTCGCCATCTGAGACCTTTGATGATTCGCTGGGTTACCCCACCAGTGGGTTGATTGAAATTAAATGTCAATGCTGCAGTGGGTAGACATTATTCAGCAGGGAGTGCGATATTGCGAGATCATATGGGTTTATGCATTGGAGCGATTTCTTTTAGACTTCCTCCATGTGCACCACTGCATGCAGAGATTCAGGCAGCTGTATTTGGAGTTCTTTATTTTCTTCCACTCCACCGCATGATCATCCTCGAGTCGGATTGTGCTCAACTGATAGATCGTTGTCACGGCAGCATCATGTCCATGGAAACTATCATCTTTGCCAGCTCCATACGCTAGTTCATCTTCATCGGCTTCATTACCATCACATTTATCGCGAGGCAAATATGGCAGCACATTACTTAGCACAGCATGCTATGTTAAATCCCCGTACTCAATATTATACTTCTCAGACTCTGCCATCACTAGTACGTGCAGCAGTCTCATTAGATCTCACTTGCTCTCACTTACGACTGCTTTAACGTCCCGAAGTCTTCCATATGGATTGGCGCATTTTCAGACTTACTTGCCTGTATCCTTTGGGATCCAGGCAGGCACGGTATGGTTGTGTATCCATTCCTCTATATTTTGTGCTGCTTCTTTCGCATACATAACATGTTTCATTTTCTTTTCCTTGGCACGGCCTGGTTATCATGTGGCACCACACCTTTCCCATCATCCATTCGAGGACTGCATTGCTGGCTTAAATACTACTTGTGCGCTGGCCACATGGCGAAGAATGTTTATTTTTGTGGAGCTAGAATTTCAACACTGTCGCCTTGGCTCCTTAGTCAAGGCGACTTGGGTATGAATTTTGACTTCTTGCTTATGTTTTCTTATGTTACTCACAGCTGTTGGACTAATATACTATATCCACTATCACGAGGTACATTTTCACAAAATCTCCAATGGTGGGCGTACTACGGCAATATGGCGATCACTTCAACTTGGACAATAACGACCCCAATATCTGCAATCTACAGCTTTTATACACTACATATCAGTGATAGCCGTATAAATATGTACGCTTTTTCCTTCGCCAAGGTTTTATCCACAAGGGTGGTTTTACTTGGCAAGGTTTTATGCGGCATATCATATACGACTGGAGATATATTATCATGGTTTTTTATATCATGTATTCGCATACTCTAACAATTGTAATATGGTTTTTCCTCCGCCAAAAGTGAGGCCTCCATAATAAAATTTCTCGTTCTATAAAAAAAATATAGATATAATATATATAATCATGTAGGTTATGGAAAAAAATCAATGTATGTTATGGTGTATATGTACTTAGTTCAACAAGTGTGTAGGTTGTTGCGCCATTTATGTAGAGCACGCTACCAGGGTCCTGAGACTATTTTGTTATTTTTGATATTATATGATATAGTAACAGACAAAGAATCAAAACTATGTTTCATATAGTATGCATGTGAAATTGTGTGAATTGTCTTTATGTGTATTGCTGAACAGTTTGAATTGCCAAAGGAAAAAAACACTGGCCGAATGTAGTTTTCAAATTAAATAATTCAATTCATGGCAAATTCACAAAATTTCATGTTAAAGGCAAGGACAAACGATGTGGGACAATTACTTGTTGCAGCGGCTTTGCTTTTGGTTCATTTCGAATGAAATGTATAACAACCATGCTGTGCCTTCTATTTTATTATCCATGTATATATATAAGATAAGTATGTGATTTATAACATATTGTATAATGTATGATTTTTATACTATAAATGTTTAGATTCGAGCCTAGAGGAGAATGAAGTGAATACCGGATTCAAGGTAAGTGGTCTATCTATGCTCGTTATGTTGTCATGCATCAGAGATAAGTGGTCTATGTGTGCTTGTTATGTTTATCATGCATTAGTGTGTTGTTGTTGCGTATCTGTAATTGGATTTTCTCTATATGTGAGCTGTGTGTATATGTGAGACATGTATGTAAACTGGGTGTATGTAGGGTTGTACGATTTCAATGCGTATTATATATGTATATGGATGTGGGGGGTTTACATACACGTATATATGTACGTGTATGGGCGCGAGCATATGTATGAGTATGGATACACCAGATTACGTATGATATGCATTTGCATTCATGGCACGTGTATTTACATAAGATTTCTGCGTCCATAGGGCGTGGGTACCGGGATGATATACTGTGTCTATAGGGCATGAGTGTCATGAGACAGGCCGCGTCTATAGGGCGGGGGGTGTCCAAACGACAAGTGGTGGCTAGAGATCACGACGCTGGATTTAGAACCCAGGATCATGCATTGTACGGTAGAGATATATGCATCGTGCATGACATGTCTTTTGTTGCGCGTGACACGTAGAAAGGGGCATGCATCATGAAGTTGCGCATTATTATGTGGAGTGACTTACCTTCCGCAGTTTATCTACTTCATTGGTATGTATTGTTCTCTTCTTTGTTATGTGAGTATTTGATTGTTGTGTATGTCATATTTGAGAAGAGCAGCATCACGGTAATTGAGGTTGGGCTGATGAATTATTCATTTTGTGTTTTTGAAGTGTTAAATGTTAAGATAATTAAGTGAAATTATTTGTGGACTAAGGACATGTATGTTAACTAAAAAAGGTTATTGTGATTGCTTCTGCATGTATGATTTCTATAACAAGTATATGTAGGTTGCTTACTGAGCCTGTTGATTTTGGCTCACACCACCACTCACCAATTTTGCAGGCATGAGAAGTTAGGGTATGCTTACATAGGAGTTGGTATACCGTAGAAGATCAAGACGGGAGATTTCGAGACTAAGATATTTAGAAAAGACTTTCGAGAGTTGGTTGAGGCAGTTATTTCGACGTGCGAAGTTTATGTATTTTCGAGATTAGTGTTTACATACATTTGACTATTGTATTGATTTAAAAAATTTTAGACATTGTGTTAATGATGATGATTATTTTATCGAGGGTTTTAGTAATGACTTCCGCTGACAATCGATTTGCGTTATTATGATGACGTGTAGTTGATTTGTATCGATGCCTTGTATTCTCCTTAGTGAGATACTGCGGTGCACTGTTTCTCGATGCTAGGAGCTCGGAAGCAGGCGCTACAGGTGGTATCAGAGCATGGCTCTAGATCCACGGCGGAAGCATAGATTTAGCCATATCTTAGAAATTAAGCTACGATTTGTGCCTTAAGTCACGATCTAGACATAAGTATCGATTTTTAGGTCGTAAGAACTGATTATACATAAAGCATGTTATTAGAAATAAGACGTGACCTCAGAGATTAAGTGATGATTGTACCTGTAAGTCGCGATTTCAGACATATGCGACGATCGGATTAGAGTTGATCTGTGACTTAAGCATTGATTTAGTCATAAACGCTGATTATAACAAATATGACTTGGAATAAGAAGTGATCTTAGACATAAGTGGTGATCTGAACATTAGGTGATGATTTGAACATAAGCACTGATCTTAGTCTTAAGTTTATTATAAGCATTGAACTTAGAAATAAGTAATGATTTTAGACGTAAGAAATGATGACACTAAGTATCGATTCTAGAAATAAGTCATGATATTAGACTTTAGTGACGATCGGATAAGGGATATGCCCACGTATACTAGGGCACTCCAGGCGACTCTAATTATTTGCCTTAGTACTGACTATAACCATTTGCATAATTCCTTGGATCCGACTCCTGCAAACCTGGTACCATTATGATAAATGAAGCGGGTTTTGCGCCTCTACCTCGATAGTAGTGTCGTAACGCGACTAGGTCTTAGTTGGGATCGTAGTTCTTAAGAAATGATTTGTAGTAAAATGATGAATAACTAAGAAACGATTTATTGGCGTTATGGTCAGTAGAATTTAGCAAAGAATATCGTAGAAAGTGGTTTATAGTTATGATTAAGATATTAAATTTAGAGTATCAAATAAGCCGAAGATATTAGTCTTATTAGGGATATCGATGACATGGATAAGTGGAGCACTACTAAAATGAGTACAGTGGAATGACAATTGATTTCATTCTAGGTTTAGTGTTGATCCCTAAAAAACACGTAGTACTAATGTATCGATGGGCTTTGAATTGAATAGAGTAAGGATGAACAAGTAGTGTGTGCTTTCCAGGTGAGATCTAACTAATTAGAATTAGCGTTTGAATAAACCAGTGAAGAAGTACAGTGGATCAGTGTGGTGGCGCGGAAGCATGGTGAATTAGGATGCCTAAGTCGATCAATATTTAATGTGTCATGCTAGGATTTGACAGTACATAGGCGGATTTTCATTGACAATAAGGGGTGACTTAGAAAATTCATACGAAGCATTGGACTATTATTTTTTCAAGTAGCTAGCTATTTTCATATAAGCACGTATACTAAAATACACTCTATATTCAAAGGTATTTCAAATATTTACTTCTAAACACTCCGACTACTGTCATTCTCTTTTTATATAGTATATTACTTTACAAGTCTCTATTCTCTTACGATTCGTATAGCAACCTAACGGAATTTCGACTACCCCTGACAAAACTGATATATTTTAAAATAATGATGTTTCCGAACAGCGGTTTGTTTATATAGTTCTTATACTAATTCTCAAACTTTTGTTAGCTATATCGATTTTGCTAAAATAATTTTATCTGATAACTATCGATATTGCAAGCATTTTACCATTAAATTATTTTGAATATATTTATCTGCTTGCGACGAACTTGTTTAATTTTGCGAAACAGAAATAGTTTCAAAATATATGTACTTATTTTTGAAAAAGAGAGGTATCGCATTCAAAATTGTTCTATAAAGCTTTATATTTGCTGAATTTTCGATCGTGTATCTTGCGAAACAAAACATAGCTTTCAATATATATATATATATATATATATATATATATATATATCGTTGAAGAGAAAAGTCACCGCATTCAAATCGTTTTGTAAAAAAAGAAGCTTTACGATGGTTGTGTCTCAATTGTTTTAAAGTGGTTTTAACCTTAATACTTTTGCGAACAAGTTATATCATTTTTGTAAATAGGTCCTTTGAGACATAGCGTTTGCAAAAAAATGTATAATACTTTGGTTGCTATGATTACAAAAATAGAAGGATATTATTTCAAATATTAAAGATATGTTTCGAATTATAGCTAGCTACATTTTTATTTAAAAAAAATATGTCCATGCACATACTTCATATATTAGGTTGTTGATGATATTCTTGAAAAAGTAAGAACATGATTATAGAACTAGTTTTTAAGTATAAGAATTGATTTTGAGGACTTCATTCTATATTTACGAAGTGTAATAATTAATATATTGGAATACGCATGGATATTTTGGATGATCATAAACTAGTAGATGAATCATATATGACGAGTTAAGAATATGAAATGGCGATTGCAATAAGTTGGATGATACACGTCCAGCAACGGTAAGCCAGAGTTTATAAGTTGTAACTATAGATAATTAAGTAAAGATTGTAGTATACCTAAGAACTGATTTTAGAAGGCTGCTGATGACCGCAGATATAAGTACTTTATAAACCGAACGGCTGAGGTATGTAACCCCAGTATGGTGATAATACCCTTAAGTTGATACTTGGGTTATAGAGAGGGTAGATCAGATTTTAATAAGCGTAAGACAATGGATAGTTAGCGAGTTTGTTAACTAGGTGAATGGATTAAGTAGAACTACACTAAGTTGATATTACGTAACACGCAAGTTTCGAGGACGAAACTTATTGTAAGGGGGAGGAATGTTACGACCCATGTTTTTGCCTTTTTTTATTATTATTATTTAATATAAATGGTGTATAGATAATATAGGAAAAGGAAATACTAAGTGTAGTAGTTATCCTGCTACTACAAGATAGGAAGAGGAAATAGGGATAGACTTGACTATAAGAGATTAACTTGCATAGATATTTCCCAAATCTATTAGGAAATTACTTAGACATAATTATTTCTATATATATAAGTATGTATCTCGCCTACGGAAAGCCACCTAAAGACTAATAGGCGGCTGCCCCAGCGCAAAACAACACAAATGGCAGCCATATTTTCTTTTCTTTCATTCAATCAGCCGACATATTTTCTGTTGTTCCATTCAATCAGCCGACATCAATTTAGAAGGAAGAAGAAAATTGTGAATTTGATCCAACCTTAATCCAAGTACTGTATAGTATTCACGAGATCAAGGCAAGTACTCTTCCTATATTCGCTATGTTTTTGCAAATCTTATGACTATATGTTCGTAATAAAACTGAATCATGCATGATGTATTTGTGGTTGCATAGTTGGTTGATCTTATATGTATGTATGTGTTGTAAGTAACCAAATTGTATTTGATATGATTTACGAATATATGGTGTTATTTTCGGTATTAACAGTGGATCATGTATGTTATAATTGTCTTTATAGATGGTTGAATTTATAGAGGTGTGTGCATATGTGCCGATTGGATATGTATATATGAGTATTTATATAAAAAAAAGAAGAAGCTTAATTTGATGATTCTGCCACGTACATGCCAAATAATGTCTACAGGATGATACCACTTGTAATAGGTCTCAACGGTTGCATGGATTTAGTAAGCAAAAAAGGAATCTTGAAAATATACTACTGTGGAATGTATATAAGAACATACATATTTTCTACCTTGTGCATATGTATTTGCTTATACGTGGAAATATATTTGGGAAGTTGTGGTGGGATATCTAGCCAAGGCTGAATATTTTGAGGACAGTGGCCGTGTATTTAAAAAAAAAGAGTTTGGTTTTGAAACTATATTTTATGAATACAATATATATGTGCATATCCATCAACCATTTCAAACGTATAAAAGTAGTAAATTATAAATGTGTGCTGTGGTAGATATATAAGTGTAAATGACACGAAAAGAATTTATGAGTAAATTCAGCGCTGTCCATCTTTTAAAAATTGTATATAAATTGTTTTAGTGAGACGTCTATTAGTATATATATGCATATACATATACACACACACATATATATATACATAATTATATATATATATATAATCATGTATGTTGTGGTGTATATGTACTTAGATTAACAAGTGGTAGGTGTTGTGCCATTTATGTAGCTGAGACTATTTTGTTATTTTTGATATTATATGTATATAGTAACAGACATAGAATCAAAACTATGTTTCATATAGTATTCATGTGAAATTGTGTGAATTGTCTTTTATGTGTATTGCTGAAAGTTTGAATTGCAAAGGAAAAAAAACCCTGGCCGAATGTAGTTTTCAAATTGAATAATTCAATTCATGGCAAATTCACAAAATTTCATGTTAAAGGCAGGGACAAACGATGTGGGACAATTACTAGTTGCAGCGGCTTTGCTTTTAGGTTCATTTCGAATGAAATGTATAAACAACCATGATGTACCTTCTATTTTATTATCCATGTATATATAAGATAAGTATGTGATTTATAACATATGGTATAAGGTATTGGTTTTTATACTATAAATGTTTGATTCGAGCCTAGAGGAGAAAGAAGTGAATACCGGATTCAAGTAAGTGGTCTATCTATGCTCGTCACGTTGTCATGCATTAGAGGTAAGTGGTCTATTTGTGCTTGTTATGTTTATCATGCATTAGTGTGTTGTTGTTGCGTATCTGTAATTGGATTTTCTCTATATGTGAGTTGTGTGTATATGTGAGACATGTATGTAAACTGGGTGTATGTAGGGTTGTACGATTTCAATGCATAATATATATGTATATGGATGTGTGGGGGTATACATACACGTATATATGCACGTGTATAGGCGCGAGCATATGTATGAGTATGGATACACCAGATTACGTATGATATGCATTTGCATTCATGGCACGTGCATTTGCATGAGGTATTCTGCGTCCATAGGGCGTGGGTACCGGGATGATATACTGTGTCTATAGGGCATGGGTGTCATGAGACAGGCCGCGTCTATAGGGCGGGGGTGTCCAAACGGCAAGTGGTGGCTAGAGACCACGACGCTGGATTTAGAACCCGGGATCATGCATTGCACGGTAGAGATATATGCATCATGCATGACATGTCTTTTGTTGCGCGTGACACGTAGAAAGGGGCATGCATCATGAAGCTGCGCATTATTATGTGGAGTGACTTACCTTCCGCAGTTTATCTACTTCATTGGTATGTATTGTTCTCTTCTTTGTTATGTGAGTATTTGATTGTTATGTATGTCATATTTGAGAAGAGCATGCATCAGGGTAATTGAGGTTGGGCTGATGAATTATTTATTTTGTGTTTTTGAAGTGTTAAATGTTAAGATAATCAAGTGAAATAATTTGTGGACTAAGGACATGTATGTTAACTAAAAAAGGTTATTTGTGATTGCTTCTTCATGTATGATTTCAATAACAAGTATATGTAGGTTGCTTACTGAGCCCGTTGATTTTGGCTCACACCACCACTCACCAGTTTTGCAGGCATGAGAAGTTAGGGTATGCTTACATAGGAGTTGGTATACCGTAGAAGATCGAGACGGGAGATTTCGAGATTAAGATATTTAGAAAAGACTTTCGAGAGTTGGTTGAGGCGGTTATTTCGACATGCGAGGTTTATGTATTTTTGAGATTAGTGTTTACATACATTTGACTATTGTATTGATTTAAAAATTTTTAGGCATTGTGTTAATGATGATGATTATTTTATCGAGAGTTTTAGTAATGACTTCTGCTGACATCGATTTGCGTTATTATGATGACATGTAGTTGATTTGTATCGACGTCTTGTATTCTCCTTAGTGAGATACGGCGGGTGCACTGTTCTCGATGCTAGGGCTTGGAAGCGGGGCGCTACATGGGCTATTCAAATTTGTGGGAGATCGCCCGAAGACATTGTCACGCACCAAACAGACCGCAGGTGCACAACCGATTAGGTCATCCGTCTAGTGATGGTGGAACGATTTGTGCAACAAAAAATAAGGGATAAACAACAAACTTTTAGAGAGCTGTTACGATGTATAGACGTGGAGGAGAAAGAGAAATTAAGAAAAGACTGTAAAATCACTAGGAATGAGGCAAAGAAGGCATTGGCGGAGGCAAATACCACAGCCTGTAAATAGATGTACGAAAGACTAGAAACAAACGGCGGTGAGCATGTTATGTTCAAGATTGTCAAAGTGAGAGACCGAATGAGGCAGGACCTAAGAAGCAGAAAGTTTATAAAGGGAAAAGATGGACGTGTTTTAGTCAAAGAACAAGACATCAAGTGGAAATGACAAACATACTTCCACAATCTTTTCAACGGTGGAAGGGACGACCACGAAGAAAGAGACAACAACACCATCGAAAAACGACAACATAATAAATGCGAATGTCGAAGCATCACACAAGGAGAGGTGATGAGAGCACTTAAGAAGATGGGAAAAGCTAAGATAGTTTGCCTAGATAACATACCGATTGAGGCGTGGAAGTATTTAGGAGAGGAATGAGTTCAATGGCTAGCTACTCTATCAACCTTATTTTCAAAACATGAAAGATGTCAGATGAGTAGAGAAGGAGTGTCATGGTCCCGCTATATAAGAACAAAAGAGATGCACAGTGTTGTGGGAATTACCGGAGGATAAATTTGCTAAGCTATACTATGAAGTTATGGGAGGGAATAATCGAAACTAGAATTAGGGAAGAAACTCAGGTTACGGTGAACCAATTCGGTTTCATGCCAAGATGGTCTACTACAAAAGCAATACGCATCCGAAGGAGAATGACTGAGAAGTATAAGGAAAAGAAGCGCGATCTACATATGGTGTTCATCGATCTTGAAAAACGTATGATAGTGTGCCACGTAGACTGATTTAGTATAGTTTGGATGCAAAAGGAGTTCATATGAAGTATATAGACATAATTAGGGATATGTATGCTAGGACGGAAACAACCGTCCGTATGCCTGTGGGGAATACAGACTTTTTTCTGGTGGAGGTAGGCCTACATTAAGGGTCTGCTTTGAGCCTATTTCTTTTTACAGTTGTCTTCAACGAGTTGTCAAAGACGATCTAGGAGGTAGTTTCGTGGTGTATGATTTTTGCTGATGATATTGTATTAGTCGCCGAGAGTATACATAGCCTGAGTATGAGACTAGAGTAGTGGAGAGGGGCTTCAGAGAGAGAAGGCCTAAGGATTAGTCGTTCTAAGACCGAATATCTGCACTGTGACTTCAGCGGCACAGCCGACAGTGAGAATAGACAGCTCACCATCGAGGGTCAAGTGGTACCATAGGTAAGTAAGTTCAAGTACCTAGGATCATTTGTACAGCAGGATGGGGACAGATAGTGATGTAGTGCACCGAGTTCAAGTAGGCTGGTGTAGATAGAGGGCGGTCTCGGGTGCTGTGTGACAAGAATTTTCCAACTAAAATTAAAGGAAAAATTTTATAGGGTGGCAGTGCGGCCAACAATGTTATATAGGACAGACTGCTGGGCCATGAAGAGGACACAGTCGCAGAAGATGGAAATGGCAGAGATGAAGATGCTGAGGTGGATTGAGGACATACAAGGCTAGACCAGATCAGAATGATGTATTTCAGGAAAGGCTAGGGGTGGCTAGTATAGCGGATAAGATAAGTGAGGAGAGACTGAGATGGTTTGGGCATGTCAAACGGAGACAGACAACGGCGCCCGTCAGAGCAGTTGAAAGTTTTCTTGTATAGGGGAAAAGAAGTAAAGGCAGGCTCAAACTGACTTGGGAGGAACAGATTAGACATGACCTACTAGATTTGCACCTCTCTGAGAACATGGTCCAGGATACAAGCGCATGGAGACAGAGGATTAAGGTTATCGAGGTTGAAGTAGGATATATAGTCAGCTTAAAATATATAAATGGACGTAGATACTCGCTCAACGTTAGGTTGACTTTGCATTTATTTTTATTTTTTATTATTATTTATGGTTTTTGTTTTTTTTTGTTTTTTTGTCTTGCATTATGTGGCTATGCAGATGCATATAGAGTCGGGGGTCTCGCTGGAAGCAAACTCTCAATCCTTTGGGATGGAGGTATTGTTTGTCTGCCTCCCACCCTCCCCATACCCTAGCGATAGCTTTTGTTGTTGTTGGGATATACTGGGTATGTGTTGTTGTTATTGTTGTTGTTGTTGTCTAGTGGTGTTTTGCAATTACTTTGTAACAATGATTTCTCCTGTAATAAAAGTACGGACATTCCATATGAAATTTCTTGTCGGGCGAAACAAATGAAAAGGCTATTTGAGTTTAGTAAAACGTTAGCTGAGCAGTGTTTTGACTTAGTTCATTGCAACTTGTGGGGACCTTATCGTGAGAAAAAATTGTGGTGCATCTTATTTTCTAACCTTTGTCGATGATCTATCGTGCGCGGGCTAGGTCTATATTCTCCCGATCAAAGGCTGTGTTGCTTCAGTTGTACGTCAGTTCTTTGCAATGATCAAAACATAATTTGAACGGAAAATTAAGATTTTTTGTAGCAATAATGGCTCTGAATTTTCTCCTCTGCGTCTTTTCTTCGCCGAACAAGGTGTTCTCCATCAGACCTCCATTCAGTACACTCCGCAACAAAATGGTCGAGTCGAACTCAAACATCGTCATATTCTAAATGTTGCTCGAGCATTGCGTTTCCAAGACCATCTTCCAATCTTCTTTTGGGGTGAATGTGTGCTGACCGCATCTTATCTAATTAACCGAACGTCAACTGTTGTGCTTGGTGGGAAGGTTCTGTATGAGGTACTGTTTGGCCAGCCCCCGACCTACGCACATCTCCGAGTATTCGGAAGCTTATGCCATGTCCACAATGATCAGTGAAAGGGTGATAAATTTCAGAGCAGAAGCCACAAGTGCATCTTCGTCGATTATTCACCAGGTCAGAAAGGCTAACGTGTGTATGATCTTAACACTCGCGAATTCTTTGTCGCCTGCAATGCCACCTTTGTTGAGACGGTATTTCCCTTCGCTGCTCTTTCCTTGGACGACCTGCCTTCCATATCGGTCGAGCTACCTCCCACCTCGGCCTCTACACCGTTGGTCACCGACGACTTGCTGATGTTTTTATTCCTACACAAGCTCCACCAGCTTCTGACAGTGGCTCGCTGCTGAGCTCCTTATTGGCTCCCGAGCAGCCTATCCAACTGACTCTATCAGAGGCCACTCTGGGTGAGTAGGCAGACCTGACGCCTTGGCCCACGACTCTGACACTTGGCCACAACCATCGACTGAAGAAACCTCCAGCTCGGCTTGCAGATTATGAGTTGAATTCAGCTAAGTATAGCCCCTTGACCACCTCAACCATGCCATCCCCTCATTCAGGTACTTCCTACTCTATTCATAATTATCTTAATACTTATAGATTTTATGTAGCCCATCAAGCGTTCCTTGCGGCTATCCCTTTGAGTGCCAAGCTGCAGTCTTATTCTAATTCTGTCAAGGATCCTCGCTGGCGGCTGCCATGCAGGAAGAGATTCGTACTCTTTAAGACAATCAGACATGCACGCTTGGCAGTTGCCGCCTGGCAAACGTGCTACTGGGTGTACATAGATATACAAAATCAAACATAAGTCTGACGATAGCATTGAAAGGTATAAAGCTCGACTTGTCATTCACGGAAATAGTCAACTTGAAGGTATTGACTACAACGAGACTTTTGCGCCCACTCTCAAAATGGTTAAAATTCGAGTTCTCTTAACTCTTGCCACCTCGTAAAATTTTTATGTGTTAAATGGACGTCTGCAATGCCTTCCTCCATGGTGACCTTAACGAGGAAGTTTATATGAAACTTCCCCTTGGATTTGCCTCTGCCAACTCCAATCAAGTCTGCGGACTTCGCAAATCTTTGTACGGACTCAAACAAACTCCACAATGTTGGTTCGTTCAATTTTTTGACGCTCTACGTGATTATGGTTTTGTTCAATCACATTCCGATTATTCCATGTTTCGCCATACCCAAGATCAAGCTCAGCTCTTCCTCCTGGTGTATGTTGATGATCTTATTATTGTGGACAACGACACGGGTGCAGTAGACCAGCTCAATGAGTACCTCAGTCGCTGTTTCCATATGAAGGACCTCGGCCCACTGAAATACTTCCTTGGTCTTGAATTTGCCCGAAGCCAAGAAGGGATCTTTGTCTTCCAGCGCAAGTATGCTCTTGACATCATCTCTGACTGTGGACTGCTGGGTGCAAAACCTGCGGCTACGCCTCTTGAACAGCATCACCATCTTCCGACCTCCGATAGTCCGGTCTTACATGATCCTTTTCCATATCGCAGACTCATGGGACGCCTCATCTACCTATCAGTCACTCGCCGTGAACTCTCTTATGCATTTCCTACTCTTGCCCAGTTTATGCAGACTTCGAGGTTGGATCATTGGACCGCTGCTTTGAAGATTGTTCGTTATCTCAAAGGTAATTTTGGTCAAGGCCTTCTCTATTCTTCCACCGATTTTCATCTCACAGCCTACTCTGATTTGGATTTGTAGAGAAAAAGGGGTTTGAGTGATTTCAAAATATGTGATTTAAATGAGCATGACAAAAACGCGTGCGTGATAGAAACGTATGCATGATATATTGCTTATTACTTGCCTTATTTAACTCATATATAATGTTGCCGTACTAACGAGCCATGAAGCGTTAAAGGTTACATCATATGGCAAACATTTGTTGTGTTTATACTCTTTTCAGGTACCACCATTAATGAACTAAACTAGCACATTAAGTGAAGTACTTAGTTAATTAAACTAAGTAGTTCATTAAAGGAAGCTATACTTGGAAAAGGCACAAAGGCAACAAGGCTAAGGAAGGAAAGTCTTCTCCTCCTCTCCTCATTTAATATGCACGCCTATATACATACATAAATACATATTTTCTGATTTTTTTTAAAAAAGCACATACACATGTATTCTAACGTACTACCGACACGTTATATATTACGTACGTACGTTAACGTCACACCATCATACTTACTCATATTTATGAGTATATTCAGGTCTTATATCATATGATATAAGTCATGGTGATGACAAATTAAATACAACGTTAAAAGGTTCTAAACCAAAAATTGTCGTATCGGGAGAATACTGAAATTTCGCCAACGTGTCACGTACTTGCCATAAATAGATGGCCAACCCCTACACTTCAAAAATCTATAATTTCATGCTAATAGTGATATTTTCAGCCATAAAATCATTCCATGTTGGCACACACAAATCACCCCACATTAAGGCCAAATTGTGGAGATTCCAATTTTAATTTTGTCACATGTTAATGGCGCCACTTTAGACCAGCCAAGTGCTGAGAATTAAAGTTTATATTATATATATTATGTGTAACATAATATATATAACATGTGCAAAAAGTTAGAATTAATTACAGAAAAATCGGGTAATCGATAAATATCGAAAATTCGGTTTTCTACGTACACAACACATGGAAATTTTTGGCACATCATACGACACGTATCTAGACACTTTTTACATATGTCATACATCTTAAAGTGTTTAGAAAATTAAATAAGGGCTGATTGGAATATAACATGTGTGTATTATTAAATGTGCACTATTTTACAAAGTTAGCAAAAAAAATTCAGCACATGCATATACATGTATACACGCCACCTACATCTGAGATGGAGCATATGTGGAGCCTTGTTGGCATATTGATTGGTCAAGAATCAATCATACAATGTTGGTGACTTAAAGAAAGAAGCTACAAATGGTAAGGTTTCAAACTTTGTCTCATTTGTAACACATGCTGAAAATTTCAGCATGTGCACTATATAGCTGGCCGATTTTTTGGATTAAAAAGGATATAATTGGTGTCTTGAATTATGTGGTTAATTGGAAGAAGAAATGGAAGTAATTTGAATAAGATACAAAGCCATAAAGTGTGATATCTTGAATATCACACATGCTGAAATTTTTAGCATGTGTGGAATGCATCTTAACCATTTTTATGGGTATGTTGTGTCCAAATTTCATTTCCAATTTGATAAGAATTTTGCTACTAATTGGTGATTTATTTTAAAAGAAAAATCAATGAAAATTGGAAGTATTTTGAATTTTATCACCATGTATCACATGCTGAAATTTTAGCGCTAAATCTCATCATGGCCGATTTTATTTCCTTTTTGAGAGAAAATTATCTTGCTAATTTATGTGACAATCTTGTGGATTATGGAAATTATTCTATGTTGATTTTGGCATGTTTTGAGTGAAATATTCAGATTTTCCAAGTCATCAAATGATGACAACTTCAACCAATCATGAAGTGCCAAGTAAGCAAAGGTTAAATGATCATCCAATGAGAAGGGCCAAGTAAGCAAGATCATGTCACAATGATGCCACACATTCTCCCAAGGACTTAGAAGATAATTTTCAAGAGGGGATGCACCTATAGGGGGACGGCTACAAGGCATAAAAGGAAAGAATGAGCAAAAACAAAGACAAGAACAAGCATTACAATCTTGAGAAAAAACGCCTAGCTCTCTTCTTCTACACTCTCTTTCTTTCTTCTTCTTGAAAGCCTATTGTACTTATATTCTTATTCTTGAATAGGCTTGTATTAACCACCACATACTCTATATCTTTGTAAAAGATTGATCAAGGTGTGATCAATCTTCAATCTTGCAAGGTGGTGGTGTTCGTGCGAATTGTATTCATCGTACAAGGTTTGTAAAGGGTTGGAGTTGGTGTGTAACTCCATCAACCCTGTGGTAAGGTGTATTGCGTGTGTGTGACTAGTGTGAACCAGGAAGGTGTTCCTCGAAGACTGGAGTAGGTTGTTTATAACCGAACCAGTATAAAATTCTCGGTGTCATTTACTTTCAGCATTATATTCTGTTTCTGCACTGTTTACTCTTTTTGTTTACGTTCGTAAAAATAGTAAACGATTTCAAAAATTACGAAAATTTCCAGAAACAAGCCACACGTCTTAGGGTTAATTTGGCAAAGTTTCAACCCTTTTGGATAAGTATAAGTCATCAAACATCCAAAGTTCTGAGACTAGTGCAGTCTGATTTTCAGGCTTGCAAAGGTTGAGACTTTGAGTGTATTTGACTAACTTCCCGAAAGAATTTTTCAAACTGTTTCAACCCATTCAAATAAAACATATGAGGGTTGTGATTAAACATTTCAGAGCAATGGAGTTAGAGAACAAATAGGAATAAATTTTTCAAAATAGTCTATACCGTTTCTGACAGATTCGCGCCATCTGACCACCAACGATTTTTGAAGGGGTTAAGGTTGAATTTAAATATGAAATTTTTAAGGGACCCGCATAACATCTGAGGCTAAGTTTCTTGTCAAAATTTCAAAATTTTTGGAGACCTATAACCTAGTTTTAAAGACGGTTTTAAAACTGGTCTAAAACGATATCTGTTTTCAGAAGTTGAGTTGGTTGGTTTTAAAAACTATTTTAAAAACCTACTTTCTGCACCAACTATTCAACTCCCCTTCTAGTGGTGCCTTGCAGATCCTACAAGTGGTATCAGAGCGCAAGAACACTCACTACAAAGGATCCAATGATCCAGTTAGATGGCAACCCAAATTTCAAAACCGAGCAAGAAGGTATGTCGAGCCAAAGGTCTCCTCTTTTTGACGGTGGAGTCGTTTATTCAATGGAACTAAGAATGAAGCTTTTCTTATGGCTATAGATTATTGATCTTTGGTCGATTATAGAAGATGGTCCTTTGTTCCATCTAAATTATCCACCGTAGACGGAGTCACACTAGAAGTTGTCAAACCTAAACAAGAATATACAAGTGATGATAAAAAGAAACTTAGCATGAATGCTAGGGCTATGCAATTGCTCTTGAATGGATTAAGTAAAAGTGAGTCTAGTTATGTCTCAACTGTTCAAGTGCACAAGAAATGTGAAGATACTAGAATTGAAACACGAAGGCACGAGTCAAGTAAAAGAGTCAAAGATAAACATACTTATGTCCACACTTGAGTCGTTTAAATTATTGCCTAATGAATCTATTGTTGATATGGATCTTCGTTTGAACTAACATCTATAATTCTCTTGAGTCTCTTGGTAAAGCTTTTACCATGCAGGAAAAAGTACAGAAAGTCTTACGAAGCCTTCCATCAGAGTGGGATCCTAAAGTAACCGCAATTGAAGAAAGCAAAGAAACGAAATCAATAAAGATGGAAGAGTTAATTGGATCTCTTAGGTGTATGAAAATAAACTCACCCATACGGAAATCGGAATCATCTAAACAAGGTAAAGCTATTGCTTTTAAATCAAATGAATATGTCTCTACTTCTTCCGATCACATAGATGATAGTGATTCTGAATCGGATAACGATGATCTAATTCTATTGGCTAAAGGCTTAAGAAATTTATGAGAAGATCATTTAGAAACAAAAATAAGGGTACTACAACTAAGAGAAATAAGAACAAGTCAAATGATAAAAATGTTAAATGTTATGAATGTGGCAAACTTGGACATTTATCATATGACTGCCCCAATAAAGAAAAGCAAACAAATAAATACCCCTGACAAGGAGCAGAATAAGAATAGACTCGTCTCAGAACCCAAGCAAAGGAAACGTGCTCTAAAGGCCTCCACCTGGAGTGATACATCGGATTCCGAGACTGAAACCGAAGAAGAGACTGCACAAGTATGCTTTGTGTCCAAAGCATATGAGGTATCATCTGATTCTGATTTTGACTCTGAGCCTTCTTATGATGATCTTTTTAGGTCAGTATTTAGAACTGCATAAATTCACTAAGACTCTCGCTAAGGAAAAGAAGCGATTAATTGAAGACAAGAAACTGTTAGAATCTTCTAATGAAATCTTGTCGCTCAATTGAACGATTCAAAGAAAGAGTCATCATGCATCATCACCTGCATTAAAGACAGAGAGTTCTCATTAACCACTCAAAACAACGAAATGAAATCCGAAATTTCAAATTTGAAATCAAGGAATATAGATCTAGAGAAAATGATGAAACAGTTTGATTACGGGATCTAACAGGCTGCATCGTATTATCTTATCTCAAAAGCATGACAGTGACAAAAACGGTTTGGGATACGTGAACTAATGAAGTATCCACCAAACCAACTAAGTTTGTTATGTGTCTAGAAAGTAGACACCCCAAAGCCCTCAAATGGCGTCTAAGATGACGCACAAGCCGGCTCTTCCCTCATCACGCCCCACCTCCTCTTCATATCACGTGAAATACAATTTTGTACCTTATAGATATGAAAAGAAAGAGTGATGCATACACGACATTCATATCATCCACGCACTACGCACACACACACAAGGACATATCAAAAACGTCCTTCATTCAATGAGTATAAAGGAGTTCTTGGGCAAAGGCCCAAAGTGCATTCACCACATGTCTACAATATCGCACATTCATCTACATTCTTGCCATTTGCTAGACCGAGAAGGATCACACAAGTATGGGTACCGAAAGGTAATTTTACCAAGAGGTGATTAACTAACTCGAAAGGACCCAAAGTTTAAAAGGGTACCTAAATCATCTTTTGCACATTACAGGGAGCCCACACATCGAAAGATACAACTATAAAGTGGTTCCTTGACAGTGGTTGCTCAAGGCACATGACGGGTGACCCGAGCTTGTTTACCAAAATTAAAGAAGGTCACAAAAGGCGGATCCGTGACCTTTGGAGACAACAACGAAGGCAAGATCATCGGAAAAGGTACGATAGGAAATCCAAGCACTCTTCAAATCTCCAACGTCTATTGGGTAAGCAACTTATCTTACAATCTTCTTAGCATTTCTCAATTTATTGAAAATGGCTTTGATGTGTGCTTCACTCATCCTTACTGCAATATAATAAATAAAAAGGAGAAACCGTGTTAAAGGAAAATGAGAAGGTAACATTTTTACGCTTTCTATGGATGATGTGGTAGACGCTAAAGTTAAGTGCTTTATGTCAAATGAACCCAATGTGAATTTATGGCATAGACGTTAGGACACATTGGTGTTTCCACACTAGAAAAACTCCAACGAAAGAACTTAGTACGAGGATTGCCTACACTTGATTTAGACAACTTTCAGTTGTGCGAATCTTGCATAAAAGGAAAAACAAACATTTGAGTCACTTAACCCTAAGAATAAATAAGCACGACTAGAGTCTTAGAACTACTAACATTGATTTGTTTGGTCCTAGTCGCACTACAAGCCTAGGTGGGCGCCACTATGCATGCGTGATTTTTGATGATTTCTCTCGTTATACTTGGACTTTATTTCTGCACATAAGGATGATAGTGCCATTAGAAATTGCGAAATTAATTAAACAACTTGAAAATCAATACGGTGTCATGTGAAAAGGATAAGAAGCGATAGAGGAGTGAGTTTAAAAACAAAGACATGATTTCATTTTGCGAAGAAAAAAGGGGATCAAGCATGAGTTTTCGCCACCTAGAACTCACAATTAAATGGAGTAGTAGAAAGAAAGAATCGAACCTAAAAGAAATTGCTAGGACTATGTTATGTGAAAATAAATTGTCTAGATTTCTGTGGGCGGAAGCCCGTAAATTGTGCATGCTACATAGTAAATAGCTTATCTATTAGAAAGAAAATAAATAAGACGCCTTATGAGATTTTAAATGATCGCATGCCCAAGATTGACTAGTTTCGTAGTGTTTGGATGCAAATGTTTTGTTTTTGAATACAAAAGATAATTAGATAAATTTGAATCTAAATCAATTGAATGCATCTTTGTTGGTTATTCTATAAATTCAAAAGCATATAGATGTTATGATCCTCACACTAGACAAATCATAGAATCTATTCATGTGAAGTTTAATGAATTGGTGAGATTGATAAAGATAACGAATATGATGATGACTTTGAATTGAAACCCGTGTTGAATGAAGATGATGGTACATTTGATATGCATGACATGAATGACACATTAGAAATGCATGATCACTTAGAAATGTATGATAACATAGAAAATAATCAACCAAGATGGCATAGAGATCACCCACATGATCTCATCATAGGCGACATCACTCACGATGTGCGACCACGTAGAAGAATTACTTCGGATGAAATAAATCAATTTCATGCTATGATTTCTGAAATTGAACTCAAAAATGTGCATGATGCTTTGAGTGATTCTTCTTGGATTGATGCTATGCATGATGAACTTAATCAATTCGTTAGAAATGATGTATGGGATTTAGTGTCACGACCACAAGATAAGACCATAATAGGCACAAAGTGGGTGTTTAGGAATAAAATGAATGAAGAAGGAAAGGTCGTTAGGAATAAAGCTAGACTTGTAGCACAAGGCTATAATCAAGAAGAAGGAATTGACTACGATGAAACATTTGCACCCGTAGCACGTTTAGAAGCTATACGACTCTTACTTGCTATTGCTTGCATGAAAGATTTCAAATTATATCAAATGGACGTAAAAAGTGCATTCCTAAACGGATTTATACAAGAAGAAGTATACGTGAAGCAACCACCCGGTTTTGAAGATTTGAAACATCCCGATCACGTGTACAAACTAAAGAAGGAACTATACAGACTAAAAGCAAGCACCGAGAGCATGATATGATCATTTTGCTACTTTTCTTTTG
>AP025064.1:33849689-33899227 GCA_036186865.1 Eustoma russellianum
TTCCTTTTTTTAAGAAAAGTAAAATCGGGTCTAAGACAAGAGATTGTGTATTCATCAGGTATGCTCAAAATAGTGCAGTATATAAATTCTTGACTATAGATAACAGTTCTATATTGGAATCTAAGGATGCTGAATTCTTTGAGCATATATTTCCTATGAATAGACAATCCGTTGGTATCTCCAAACTTGAGATATGCAAGTCTAGTAAGTCCTTTGTTGAACAAGAGGTTGATGAACCTAGAAGAAGTAAGAGACAAAGAACAGAAAAAGTCATTTGGAAGTGACTTTATAACAGCTTTCATTTTAGAGGATGATCCCAAAACTTACGGAGAAGCGATTAGATCGATAGATTCTAAGTTTTGGAAGGAAGGTATAGATAGTGAACTTGAGTCTATACTAAATAACAATACTTGGGAATTGGTAGACTTACCTAGAGGGTGTAAACCTATCAGTTGTAAGTGGGTCTTTAGGAAGAAACTAAAGGCGGATGGAACGATTGATAAGTTTAAGGCTAGGCTTGTCGCAAAAGGGTTTACTCAACAAGAAGGTATAGACTTCTTTGACACTTACTCACTGGTTGCTAGGATCACTACTATTAGAGTTCTAGTAGCACTTGCCTCCATTCACAAGCTTGTTATTCACCAAATGGATGTGAAAACAGCAGTTTTAAATGGAGACTTAGAAGAGGAGATTTATATGAAACAACCGGAGGGTATGATAGTTAAAGGTCAAGAGCACAAAGTGTGTAGGCTTAAGAAGTCTTTGTATGGTCTTAAGCAACCACCTAAACAATGGCACGAGAAGTTTGATAACGCATTAGTATCTAATGGTTATATATAAATGAAAGTGATTGTTGTGTGTATAGTAAATTTGATGATTGTGATGGTGTCATTATTTGCCTTTAGGGTTAATTGCACCTGGTATCCATTGTTTTCCACGAAGTTTTAAGTAGCATCCAATGTTTCATGAAACACACTTGGCATCCAGACTTATAGGGTTAATAGACACCTGTCATCCAGATGACCGGCTGGACGACCGTTGACCGCTGAAATCGACCTTTGACCGGACCTAACCCTACTTTTAACCTGACTTTAACCACAGTTTACAATTAATAAAATAATAAAGTCAAAATAAATTAAAAGTTTAATAAAAAATAATTCAAAAATCAATAAAAAAACCTACACCCCACCTCATCCCCACCCCTTTCATCTTCTTCCCTTCTTCCCCTTTCATCTTCTTCCCCTCCTCCCACGCTTTATCCGCCTCGTTGCCACCCCTTTTATCTCTCTGTTTACAAGATTCAATAGAATTCTAGGGACTAAAGCTGCCACACTTGAAATCTACAACAAGCATCACTCTAGAAGAAAACCCAGATGCAAAACCTCAAGATTGAGATGTGAACTAACAAGAACTCTTGAATTGGTTGAGAATTTGAAATCTCAACTAACTGAGAGCAGAGAATCGAAGGCTAGTGCGGTGGAAGAAATGAACCCATTAGTCTTCTGGAAGGAAACCCAAATGCAGAATACTTGGAGTTCAAATCATTTTTAATTAAGCTTTTCCAGTTAAGCGTGGAAAATTTTTGAAGGGCAGTCATCTTTTTGAAAACCAAATCCTCAAACCCTTGCATAAATGAAGGGCAGTCATCTTTTTGAAAACCAAATCCTCGTAAAAAAAAGAACCAAATCCTCGACAATTCTCAAGAAGACCAGTGAAGCCGTCATGTGCGGCGACCGGTAAAGCCACCTCATCAGTGGAAAATACAGACTTAACACGGCAAAATGTCGCAACACCTGCATATGTTGCTCTCCTTACATGCTTTCCTGAATTTGAGTTCATAAAATCTTTTGGTTTAATCAGTCCACCATTGCTGAGATTTCTTCTTTACTTGTGTACTCTGCAACTAAAAACGAAAGAAGAAAACGAAAAAGGAGGAAGAGAAAGATGGTTGAAAGAAAGTGGAATTAACCATGGTTTGAAAATTTTGGGCCCCAAGTGGGAGAAAAGTGAAAAATAAAAGGAAAATTGCTAAAAACCGCCTATAGCAGGTGCTTTCCCGGTTGCAGGATGCCAGGTGTCTATTAACCCTATAAGTCTGGATGCCAAGTGTGTTTCATGAAACATTGGATGCTACTTAAAACTTCGTGGAAAACAATGGATACCAGGTGCAATTAACTCTTTGCCTTTATGTTGATGATATGTTAATCTTTGGAACCAACATAAATGTTGTTAATAATACAAAATCATTTTTGTCTTCTGTTTTTGATATGAAAGACATGGGGAAAGCTGACTTAATACTTGGTCTTAAGTTAGTGGAGAAATATGGGGGTTATTTACTTTCTCAAGAACATTATGTGGAGAAAATGTTAAGAAAGTTTAATCACTACGATGTAAAACCAGTAAGTACGCCATATGACTCGCAAGTTTCTTTGACTAAAAATAAATTTGATAGTGTGTCACAATGTGAATATACTGGGATTCTTGGTAGTGTAATGTATTTGATAAATTGCACTAGGCCTGACATTGCATATTCTGTTAACAGACTTGCACGATGCACTCATAATCCAAATGAGTTTCATTGGTGTGCATTAAGACATTTGTTGAAATATCTTAAAGGAACAATGAATTTAGGATTAATGTTTACTGGATCACCCGCTGTTTTGGAAGGCTATTGTGATGCCAATTGGGTGACTGACAATGACGATATAAACTCTACTAGTGGATATGTATTTACATTGGGTAGTGGAGCTATCTCGTGGAAGTCATGTAAACAAACATGTAGTACTAAATCTACTATGGAATCTGAATCTATTGCCTTAGAACTTGTTAGTACAGAAGCTGAGTGGTTAAGGAATTTACTTGTTGATATTCCTTTATGGTCTAAACATATGCCTTCTGTATCTATTCATTGTGATTCTCAGGCTGCAATTGCACGTGCAAGGAACAAAATATACAATGGGAAGAGTCGGTACATACGTTTGAGGCACAACATCGTGCGTGACTTGATTAGTTTTGGGGTGGTTAACTTGAAATATGTAAGAACCAAGTTTAACCTTGCTGACCCCTTAACTAAAGGACTAAACAAGAAGTTAGTCTACGAAACATCGAGGGGGATGGGACTTATTCCATCTGTAGAGAAATCTTCATGACGGGAACTCAATCCACTATTAGTAGAGATCCTACAAACGGGGTTCAATGTGGTAAGAACAAGTTATGAAAGAATTCTATGTTGCACTATCTAAGTGTTCCTCCCTATGGTGGTGTTGTTGATAGTGCTCACTGTAATGACTTGAGAGTGAGATTTTAAGAATCTCTTAATAAAAAAATTCATAGCCATATAGTTTGGTGGTGTGAACAGTGCACACTTGATTAATTTCACCTATATAAGCTTGGAAGTGGTGCCGCTTCCTGCGAGAGCCTGAAAAACTCTCTAGAGAGCTTATGAAACCCGAGATAGGTGCATGGCCGATATCGCACCAAAACCGCGAACTTGAAGAAGTAGATAATGATATGTCTTCTTGTTGTTCATATAAACAATAGTGGAGCAAGATTCAAGACAAAGTTCATCTTACTTCTGTTTATATAACTCAAGTTGAACTACCGGCGATTCAAGACCACAAGTCATCGTATCCGTTACGTGTCATTATCTTCGATTGATAATGGAGAGGTTTTAACGTTCTGAAGTTGTTTTTAAGGAAAATCTCACTTATTAGCCTAACGTTTGGCTCATTACTCAGTTAGCAGCCTAACGTTGATGAAACTCACTAACACCCAATCTTTTTCCAAAATGACTCACTTGTAGCCAGTCACCGGAAAGTGACTTACTACAGCATGTTTTCTCTTTTTTTTAAAAAAATTTCATTTCTAAAAAATGTTATTATTTCTAAAAATTGTAAAAATTAATTAAAAAATATTATAAAAATAGAAAAATTAGGAAAAAAGATAAAAATAATAAAAAATAACCCACAACGCCCCAACTCTCCACCCACGCACCCCACCCCAGCGCACCCCCCACCCCAGGCCAATTTTTTTTTAAAATTTTTTTTCTAACTCGCTCATAACACTCCGACCACCCCCGCGTCCCCCCACCCTCTCCTCTCACCAAAACTTTTTTTAAAATTTTTTCTAACTCACCCATAACATCCCAACCACCCCTGCGTCCCCTCTCCCTCCCCCGCACACACCCCAAAAAAATTTTAAAATTTTTTCAACTCACCCACAAAGCTCCGACCATCCCCCGAAACCCGAAACAATCCAACCCTCCAGCCCAAAAAGAAAATGACAATGTTTTTTGTCAGGTTATCATGGGGTTAAATTTTCTAAGAGAATTTCTTCTGTGTGTTGAATGTTGGAGGAGCACAAATGACGATGTGTATGATCTAATTGCATAAGTAGTTCATGCACATCGTCAATACCTATTGCATAAGTAGATTGTCATTTTCTTTTTGGGATAGGGGGTTGGATTGTTTGGGGTGCCGGAGGATGGTCGGAGCTTTGTGGGTGAGTTGAAAAAATTTTAAAAATTTTTTAGGGTGTGCGCGGGGCGGGGGAGGGGACGCGGGGGTGGTTGGGACGTTATGGGTGAGTTAGAAAAAATTTAAAATTTGGCTTGGGGGTGCAGGGGGTGGTGGGGGTGGTGTGGGGCGGGGGTGTAGTGCTAGGGCGTTGTGGGTAATTTTTTATTATTTTTAGATTTTTTCCTAATTTTTCGATTTTTAAAATATTTTTAATTAATTTTTACAATTTTTTAGAATTTTTAAATTCCTTTTAAATCACTTTATTCAAAAATACAATTTTGTTTTTTAATTAAAAGGGTCGTCACGTGTCAACTCCTGGTTGGTCTGAGAAAGTCAAAGGTTAGTCAACGGTTGGTCAACGGTCACTTGGCTACAAGTGAGCCATTTTGGACAAAGATTGGGTGTTAACTGAGTTTCATCAATGTTAGGCTGCTAACTGAGTAATGGGTCAAACGTTAGGCTAATAAGTGAGATTTTCCCGTTGTCTTTATATAAGTTTAGATCATGTGGGGGATTGTTAGAAAAGTACGTTAAAGTACTTTACCGTGTGCTCCAAACTTATATAAAACATATTTAAGGTTGTTTGAGAGATTGAGATGATGTTTGGAACACTTCTAACTTGAAATAGGTCACTTGGATCGATCCATGTTTAGACTGGATCGAACCAAGTGAAAGCTGAAATGAAGTTGAGTGTTCTGGATAACTTCGATCGATCCATGTGAGGGACATCGATCGATCGATGTGTTATGTTGCAAATCCGGAAGCATTCTGTCCAACATAGATCGATTACATCGATCGATCTATGTGACATCGATCGATCGATGTAAGGCAGAATGAAAGCTGAAGGTTCTGTCTGACTTCGATCGATCACATCGATCGATCGAAGTGACAATGATCGATCGATGTGATCGATCGATATGCCAACGGACAGAACTTTTCACTTTGAGTTGCAGCTTTTGGTCCAAGGATCATCTCCCTTCGTCTATGAACGGTAATTAACGGCCATAACTGGTAGAAAAACTGCTGAAATGAGTTTCAAACATGGTTTTTAACACAATCCAAGGTCTATATATATTAGATCTTGCTATCTTCAAAGATACACAACATTCTTGCAAAATCTATAGAATTTTCAGCAATCCTTCTTCTATCTCTCTTCATTATCTTTCTCTTCTACATCAAGTTCAATCTTCTTCTCCTAGAGTAAAGGACAAGAAGAAAGCCGTTATATCTTGGGAAGCATTATTCTTGTTGTCTACCTTGCTCATTTGATAGAGGCTAAATTGCTTTAAGGACATAGTCATCTTGAGACTCGTCTCGACTTTTGTTTGATTATATTCTTGCTTGTTTGGTGCATTTTCCTAACACTTCCTTCCTCCGAATTTGTTACATCAAATTTGCATATAATTTTAGAGAAGTTAGTTGAAAACCATTTAACGCTTATACTTCTCATTGTGTCATGAAAAGCAACTTTTACTTTTACAAAATAGACACAACTAATAAGGATAATTTAATCATTTAACAACTTTTTTTTCTATTGTTTATAAAATATGAACAACCATTTTCGAACATCCTAAAATAAAAATGTAGACCATCTTTTTTAGTACGGATGAGATACTTTATTAGATAACCCTCAGCACTATTGTAGTTGCTTGGTCGTCTTATCTATATGATTCTTGCACGATCTTATGTTGCTTATGTTTTGATATTTTCAATCAGTTCATAGATGCTCCTCGGCTCTATCCATTGTACTATTGTTTACGTGAAAGGTTCCTTATTATATGGCCTTTGTTTCTCTACATAACCATCACCATAACTTTGTGCATACACAACCATCCTATTGATTGTCGTTCCACTACTAGTTTTTTGTTTTTATTGGCAGATTCATTGATTTCTTGGCAAAGAAACAAACAAACCATCACTGGTAGATCAAGCTCTGAACACGAGTATCGATCTTTAGTTGAGACATTGCGATAGTTAGTTTGGTTTCGATGGTTACTTGAAAATGTTGGTGAATCTTTGTCGTATCATGTCACTTTCTAGTATGATAATCAAATGACTACTCAGATTGAGCATAATGATGCTTTTCTATGAATGCCCCTAAGATATTGAGATTGATTGTCTTTTTTATGACAATATCTTATTTGTGGTGTCTTATGCGTTTCTTTTGTTGGAAAAATTAAAAAAAATAGGTAAGACGCCATTCACAATGGCGTTTTAGAGGTCTTAAGACGCCATTATGAGTGGCACTTTAGAGAGATACTCTTACAGCGTCAATGTAGATGGCGCCTCAGAACAAAACTGCATTGGGGTGTAAAATCACTTGCCTAAGGCGCCATTGTAAATGACGTCTTAGGCACCTTATGCATCACTCAGAATGGCGCCATTGTGAATGGCGTCTTAGGCACCTTATGCATCACTCAGAATGGCGCCTTAGATGCTTTAAACGTCATTCTGTATGGCGTGTATGTGCCTAAGACGCCACCATAAAATACGCCTATTTCTCTCATTTCGGGCGCCATTTCTGTTTTTCTTTCTTCCATTCTCATAGAAATTAAAATATTTTTGCGATTTACTTATAGCAGTGGGTTGAAGCACAACACAACTTGATAAACACGTGATCTACGACAACCAACAAGTAGACAACACCAACCGAACTTAATAACATAAAGCATTTATAACTTAATAACACAATAATATTAATAATAACATGAATGCATAAATAACCTTTACATAATGATAATATCATTAGAGTTAGGATTAAGTTTAGAGTTGAGCTTTAGGGTTTAGGGTTAAGATTAAGTTTGAGGGTTATAGCTTAGTATTAGGGTTAGGTTTAGGGTTAGGGTCAGAGTTTAGAGTTAGAGTTAGAGCTAGGATTAGGGTTAGGGTTAGGGTTATAGTTTACATAGCATATGATTATTACAAAAGTGGTATTGGAAACCACTTTTACCATAAGACGTCATTGTGAATGACGCGTTAGGACAAAAGTGGTTTTGACGAAGACACCATTGTGAATGACGCCTTAGGGGTACCTCTAAAGCGTCATTCAAGATAATGCCTTATGGTGTGTAAGACGCCATTCATAATGACGACTTAGGGTATCTAAGACCACACCGTTCACAACTTATTTTTTGAATTTTTCTAAAATGTACTCTATTTGTGAAATTTCTTATTTAAACTATAATATTTTTTGAAATTCCCTTCTTTTGTTCCACCCTCATGATAGATTGATAATATGTACACCAAAACACTACCTCCTGGCTGGTTCAGTTGGTTTCTTTGCAACCATCTTAAGTTTGAGGAGATGTGAATCTATTTAATGTGTATCAATTAGAGATTTAAGAAAATATTTCTCGTTATATAGCATTGTCTAGATTCATGGCAACACTGTTCAGGTTAATTAAACCACTACTTGTATTAGTCATGAATATAGACATAAACAATCTTAGGATCAATATGTTCAGAAATCTCTGAAATACCATATTCTTTATGCGAAATGAGGATCTTGATTTATAAAAATTGTGGCATTACCATCAAAATAAAACCATCTAATTATATCTTTTCTGACACAATGCATCAATTGAACGCGTGGTTTTTGGCAAAGTTGGCATAATCTGGTGCCCAGCAAATGAGAGAAATGACAGACCACTTGTCCGACGGTAATGTTGCACATAGTTCGCTTTTGAGATATTCTCAAAATTGTTAACGTTTTCTAGATATAAAATATGTCATTCCAAGATTACAGTTATAAAACAACAATAACAGAGAGAAGGCATTAAAGGTACCTAAGTACTTTGGATAACAGGAGAAGATGAAAAGAGGCGTGGAGATCTTTGCCTGTGTTAATATTTGAACAATAATTGTGATGAAGAATTTGATCTTTCATTCATACTTTTTCCACTACTATACATGTAATTCTTATATTCACATTCCTTATACTAGTATAGTAAGCATATCAATTACAATCATAATTACTCCTACAATCACTATAATTACCCATACAAGAAAACACTTTACATTGTAAGTCCTAATTAGGTTAAACTAAATATCCTATATTATTCAACACTCCCCCTCAAGTTGAATAGTGGGGTCGCCAATGCTCAACTTGGACAATACACTATGAAAACTTCTTCCATCAACCACCTTTGTGAGAATATCAGCCAACTGATCTTCGGATCATACATGTGGTAATTTAATGAGTCATTCCTCTATCTTCTCTTTTATAAAGTGTCGATCAACCTCCACATGTTTGGTTCGATCATGCTGTACCGGATTCTCTGAAATGCTTATCAATGCAGTGTTATCACAATATACTTTCACCGGCACTTTTTCTGGAAACCCCATTTCATGTAACAACTTCTTAAGCCACAATAGTTCCATAACTCCCTTAGCGATTCCTCTGAACTTAGCCTCAACACTAGATAAAGCTAATACCTTTTGTTTCTTGCTTCGTCCGGTTACAAGATTTCTCTCAACTAGCGTAAAATACCCTGATGTTGATCGTCTCTCATTCGGGTTACTAGCCCAATCTACATCCGTAAACACTTCAACTTCCAAATGACCATTATTTCTGAATAGGATTCCATGTGTGAAAGTTCCCTTTAGATATCGTAAAATCCGTGTGACTGCATCCATGTGTTGTTTTTGGGGCTTATGCATAAACTGACATACCACTCCAACTACATAAGCATTATCAGGACGAGTATGAGCAAGATAAATTAACCGGCCAACCAACCTTTGATACTGACTTTGATCGGCTGGTGGAGCACCATCGATGTTCTGGAGTTTATGATTCATCACCATGGGAGTGTCACTGGGTTTGATTCCAACTTCTGTTAAGAGATCCAACACATACTTCCTTTGAGATATGAAAATCTCCTGTTTTGATCGTAGTACCTCGATTCCAAGAAAATATTTAAGTCCCCTTAGATCTTTCATTTCGAATTCAGTAAACAGCTTCTTTCGGAGCTGGCTCATTTCCTCAGAGTCGTTTTCTGTGATAATCATGTCGTCCACATAAATAATCAAACATGTTATTAACGTACCTCTCTTTTTAATGAACAAAGTGTGATCTGAATTGCTCTATCTATACCCATGCTTCTTCATTATGATAGTAAATCATCCGAACCATGCTCTCAGAGACTGTTTTAACCCATATAAAGACTTCCGTAGTCTACATACCTCCCCCTTGTTGAATTCCTGGGTGAAACCTGGGGTTGGATCCATGTACACCTCTTCTCTCAATTCTCCATGGAGGAAAGCATTTTTTACATCAAACTGTCTAAGGGGTCATCCTTTGGTTGCAGCAATCGAGAACAATACCCGAATCGTATCGATCTTAGCTACGGATGAGAAAGTCTCCGAGTAGTCGATGCCGTAGGTCTGAGTATATCCTTTGGCCGCCAGTCTTGACTTATACCGCTCTATACTTCCATCAGCTTTATAATTGATGGTGAAAATCCACCGACATCCCACGGTCTTATTCCCTAGAGGTAGAGTACTCTTTTCTCATGTACCGTTCATAACTAATGCACTCATCTCAGTTTCCATTGCCTGCCTCCAATCTGGTGACCTTCTGGCCTCTTTTACGGTACTTGGGATATCCTTAGAACATAAGGTTGTTAGGAATGCACTGGCATGCCCTACAAGGTTTCTCCTTGGATCATCCACTGGGTATCTAGCCTTTCTAGAAATTTTCTCCAAGGATTATCTCCGAGGTGGTGTTCCTCTATTCTCTCGAGGTGGTAGGTATCTGACTTGCTGCTCCTCTATCTGTGACTCATCTGACAGGTTAGTATAATCAAGGGATACCTCATGAGAATCATATGAACCAGGTGAATCAGGGATAGATATATGATGTTCAGGGGTGGATGTATGATCAAGATGTACCTCGGGTGGTTGGACGATGTTCGCACTTGGACAATCATTTTCACGTGATATGGTAGTATCCTGCCCAATGTGAGAGACAGCACAGTCGGCGCCATCTACTAGTCTTGTTAGAATATCCACCAATCCACCGGGACTATGACACCAATCGACGGTCTCTGGTACACTCTCCTCCTGAGATCAAGAATGGTAGTAATATTCTTGTTCGACAAAGGTACAGTCTATAGTGATGTAAAGATGATGGGTCTTAGGATGGAAACACCGGTACCCTTTTTTATGAGTAGCGTATCCTACGAAGACATATTTTTCTACACAGGGGTCAAGTTTGGTTCGGGCATTTTTGTGAGTATGAACAAAGACAGTACACCGAAACACTCACGAAAGAAAATTTAGGATAGATGGGATGGACGTTTGGGTTGAGAGTGTATCTAAGAATGTTTGATGATTAAGGGCTGAACTGGGAAGACGATTAATGAGATAGGTAGCGTAGCAACTGCTTCAGGCCAGTAACTAGCAAGAACCTGAGACTCAATGATCATGGCACGGGCCATTTCTAGGAGAACACAGTTCTTTCGCTTGGCTACTCCATTTTGTTGTGGAGTATTAGAGCACGATGTTTGATACGCTAACCCGTTAGTGGTGAGGAAGGACCAAAGTTCAGAAGATTGGTACTCACCCCCATTATCTGATCGTAGGATTTTAATTTGGGCATTGAATTGTGTTTTGACCATACTATAGAACTCGATAATGTGGGTGCTCCTCCCCTTTCCTCCGATGGCTGTGTCCATAAGGCTAGCCCAGAGAAGATAATTATCTCCATTGAGCTTGATTCCCACATTGACATTATCTGGGATTGATTGTGGTTGGAATTTGTGGAACAGTTCCATGAACTGTATGAACTCTGCTGAGAAAGATGGCAACTGAGAGCTACTTGGACTGCTCTCAACCCCTTGGCCACTCTCGATCACTTTGCCGCTAACCATGGTGGTATTGAACAGATACTACACCTCTGATCCGGTTGAGTGACTGAGATGATTGTTAAGACGATGATGACACACTTGTCTGAGTCTGCAGGATTACCAACTGCACCCTAATACCATGTTAATATTTGAACAATATTTGTGATAAAGAATTTGATCTTTCATTCATACTTTTTCCACTACTGTACATGTAATTTTTATAGTCACATTCCCTATACTAGTATGGTAAGTATATCAATTACAATCATAATTACTCATACAATCACTCTAATTGCCCGTACAAGGAAACACTTTACATTGTAAGTCCTAATTATGTTAAACTAAATATCCTGTATTATTCAACAGCGTGCATGTACTATACAGTTACAACAGTCTAATATTACATGAGTTCAAATAATACATTGCCAGATTTTCTGATGTTCAAAGCGTTCGACGAATAAACAAATGATATGACATGATTAACATAAATGCACACAAAATAATAAAACTCTACAGGGTGCTCTGCAGAGACTTCCTGGCCACATCAGGAAGTGAAAATTTTATGGAAGAAAAAAATGGCTACTATGCCAAATAAACGTGCTGCCAAGATATGCCAACACCGAGAGGTTAATATGCTGGCAGCTGAGGATGAGCTGTGGGAAGACGTAGTTGCTCCTAGGCCTCCACTCCTGGAGCCTCTTCCGCCTGACCCACCACCCCTGCCTCCGCCTGTTGATGCCACCGCTACCGCAAGTAGAAGCCAAGTGATGGCAAGAACGAGCATCATCTTAGAGAGCTGCTGCATTTCGGTAGTTCGGCGTTATTGAATTGTTTGTTTCGCTTATGCTATGTGCTGTATGCTAGGCAGTTTTATGTTTTAAGCTGGTACAAACAAGGCCATTGGTTTTATAGAGTCCGAATCCTCAATGCATCACAGACTTATTCAAATCTTATCACACACGATATGTCAACGAATTTTCCTATCATTTATTAATCTGTTTCTGAGCATTTCGTTTCTTGTGAAGCTCAAAGTTTGATTACCTAAACACCTTTTTGTCGATTCAACCTGCAACATTTAACTGTCCAAAACAAAATATTCAATTAACGCGCACTTTGTTCAGACTTTTTACATAGCTAGTTGAAGTTTTTAGTTCTGTGCCTTTTATTTATTTTAGAATACAATATTATATGCTACCAATAATTCTTCAACACGTTTATTTATTTTAGAATAATATATGAACGTCATTCTCATGATTGGATTGGACAGGTTCAAGGAGCTTCTGAAAGTCAAACTCATGATTGGATTGAACACGTTTCTGTGTCGTCTGACTTAGTCCACATAACTAATCTACCCACTTGACCGACTCGTATAGCACAGTTAAATTACCTCAAGAGAAGATTCAAACAATTGTTGTCAACTTTTTGTACGCTCAGTCTTGAGTGTGGACTCCTTTTGTCATTTTAAACGTTCTGTTGGTTTTACGGATTTATCTGTATTCTTTTGCAGACTCTTTATCCCTTGGGATAGAGGTATTGTATGTCTACCACTTACTCTCCCCAGACCCTAACGATATCTTTTGCTGTTGTTGGAATATACTGGGTTCGGATGATGATGATGATTTGTATTCTTTTGCACAATATAACTCATCCGAAGAACTGTACCCTTAATACATGTACTTTCTAAATAGAAAAACGTTAAACAATCTCAACGAAAGGGTATACTCATTGAAAAACAAGATATTTAAGTCTGAAGTAGCTTAACTATATGTATATGTTTCTGTTCTGCATACGCATGTCATATGCATAAATATGTGAGTGTAATTGTGTTATGTATAGACACACTTTTATGTGTATATATATGTATTAAATATCAAAAAACCATGCACAGACGAACTGATGAAGTCGGATTTTTACCAAGTGTCAAAGATGATCCGGGTAGGTTACACCGTTAACATCCCGTTACCTTACTGGGAATAATTCCGTCTGCTAACCTACGCAGATAAAAAACGTTAGAGGCCCCAGGGACTAAGGCCCGGGAAAAACTCTCCGACGCTCAAGTCAATTTGTGCCATTTATGAGGAAAGTTTATATGCTTAAAGAATAGATTTATGTGGGCTTTTTGGTAAACCTGGTAATTTTTCCTTTTACAGTGAGGAAGATGATCAAAGTTTGTTGTTTAATTTTTCTCTCCCCCCTCTCTCTCTCTCCTGTTTTCTGCCTTTTATGTGTCTGTCCTGTCCAATGCATGTGCAAAGTTGCAGAGGAAGTGACACGTGGTGAGGCAGCAACTGTGACTCTTGTTTCTGCATACCTGTCGTGTGGCATTATGCTTTGCTGGGTCGAGCTACATTGGACACCTGGCAAAGAGTCTAACCTGACAAAGTTACCTGGGGTAAACTCCAGGGGTGGCCGAGGCCGAACTTGACTCCTTGGGATAATTACAAGTTGCGTGTGCACGTTACTGACCAGAAATAAGCATCCTACGGAGCAGGGGTGCACAGAGCCGAGGTGCACATACCCGAGGTGCACATAGCCGAGGTGCACATAGCATTTCCGTCAGTTGACTGTTTACTGCCTGGCGGAAGTGGTAGTTGTCGTATCTAGCAGCTGAGCTTTGGGCTCATCACTTTACCCCAGATTTACCTTGACCGAGCTGGCCGGCAAGAGCAAGGGAATCTGTTCAGATATGTTGATGGCGTGTCCGTGGTGTATTGGACAGCAGTCATCATTTAGTGCTAGCACAGATCACCATAAAGTGATCATTACTTTTTCGGCGGGCGAAATTTCCGATGGGGGAGATTTCGAAGCGTCAAGCCTTTTGGGGGAATTCTTCTCTTAAAAGATCCCCTCTTTTTCTCACCGAATGTCTGCGGTGTGACTTTCCATCTTTCCTTTCGAAGTTCTTTGTGCTTTCATACCTTCCGGCGAGAGTCTGCTCTTCCCTTCTTCCATCAAGCTCCTTTTTCCTGCTCTTATCCTCTGTAAGCTTCTATCTTTAACTCATGGCTGTAATTTCTTCTTCTTCTTCTGATTCCCAGAATATGTCAGTGGGTTCCTATTCCGGTGGTTTTGGGGGGTTGCAGGCGAAGTCTCCCCTCGTTTTGATGGGATAGCTTCTAGTGGGGATAATCGTCCTCTGCAGAGGCTGCGTCGCAGTGGGGTGCCTCCTTTGATAACCCCAGTGACTGATTTTGCCCCTGTCACAATTGACAGGGGAGCACCGTCGCCGGCGGTTGAGAGTTCAGTGTGCACTTTAAAGGCCGCTGATCTTTCTCGTTTGTGCACTCTTTACGATATTGATAGAAATTTATTTCAGCATATTCTTCCCCTTTCCAATCAGTCTGCTTACGACCCTCCTATGGGATATGAAGCAGTTTATGAGAATATTATAAGTCTGGTTTTCGTCTCCCTATTCCTGAACCTCTATTTCGGATTCTGGACTTTTACCATCTTAGGTTACCTCAGATCATGCCCAACGGGTTAAAGGTAGTCCTTTGTTTTCTCCTTTACTTGAGAGCTTATGGGCTTGAGTTTGATTTGAGAGTCTTTAGGGGGATGTTTATTTGTAAATCGGTAGAGAGTTGGTTCTATTTCAGTAGGAGATTCCCCGATAAGGAGTTCAATCATGCCCTGAGTATCCCCAGCTTCACCAAAAATTGGAAAGGTCGTTTCCTTTTTGTAAAAAGGGTAGGTCTGCCTGAAGTTGTACGTTGGAAGACGGGCATAGCAGATAATTCGAGGCCGAGCAGTAGATTCTGCGATGAGGCCTCCAGGCTCTTGCATTTGCCACTAGCAGTTGATTGGTGAAAGGTGGACAGGTCGGTTCTGGAGGTTGCCGACCTGGACCATTTGTGCTCTGGTCACCGCTTCCAACCTCTCAGCCTGAGGAGTTTAGAGATTGTCCAGGGTATGTATTGTATTTTCTAACTCGTCCTGGGCTTCAATTAATAATTGGTCTGACAGTATGATTTCAACTGTGCAGGAACAATGGTGACCGACGCAATGTCTAGGATGAGGGCCATAAGGAAGAGGCCTAGGACAGAAGAAGGCCAATCCTCTTCAGACCGGGCTTCTATCCGCACCTCTGCTTCTTCTGCCCCGGTCCCACCTGTTGAGGATGTTTCCACTGCGGCTGGTCTTCCTGACCAGCCTATAGAGATTGACCCAGGTAATTTTCCATTGGAATATTTTAGTTGCTTGTGTGAATGTATTCGAGGAAAGTTTTTCTGAATTCCTTTTTTGTTGTAGTTGAGGTCCCTGTTAAACATGTTCTGGCCCTTGCCCAGATTGAGTCCCAGCCCCCGAGCCTAGTGATGGTGGTAGCTACTTCATCTGCTGCCCCTCTCCTTATTGCTGCCGAGGCTAGGCTGGCCTCACTTGGGGCGAGACCTGATTCAGGCCCCGGAGAAGAGCTTGGGGTTTCTCCCCCTACTGAGGCTCGGTCAGAAGGGGGTCTACTGGGGAGTCTGCTCAGCACAATAAGAAGGGTAAGGCTCCCCACCCTGACCAGGGCGAATCCTCTTTTGGGCATCGAAGATGCCGCAAATGCATGTCCTACTGGACTGATGATACAATCAAGGACCCACTCGTGGCAAGGAGAGTTTCAGAGATATCCATCCTGCCACGTGACTGGGAAACTTATGACAGGATGGACTGGACTACGGCCACTAACACATTCCAGACCAACATGGCTTTGGTGAGTTTCTTGGAATTCCCTCAGGCTTTCCAACTTTTTTTTTGTAATTAAGGCTTTCCAACTTATTTGTTGCTTAGAGCTTTTACTAACCTTGTACAAGTGTTGCAGATGCATGCTCAGCAATTTAACTTCCTCAAGCGGACTGAGGAGATGCGCAAACTCAATGTTCTTACATGTGAGAAGAATGCCGCTCTGCAAAGGGCCAATGAAAAAGGGATGGAGGAGCTGAAGCTTGTCCGCACTAGGGCAGAAGAACTCGACACAGAGTTGGCAGGGGTAAGAGCCGAGGTGGCAACTCTTTCTTCGGAAAACTCCGCACTTAGAGAAGGGAAAGAGGAGTCAGACACACAGCTAGCCACTGCCAATTCTAAGGTGGATGAACTACAGAAGACTGTGGCTGAGGTGGAGCAGAAGGCTGAGGCTGAGTTGAAATCCTGCCAAGCTGAATTGGAAGCCTACAAAAAGAAATGGGAAGATGAGGTGAAGAGCAAGTCAGAGCTGACCCAGCAGTTGGAACTTCGAATCGAAGATATTAAGAAAGAAGCCATTGCTAAGTTCAGGCAATCTGACTACTTCACCGACAATCTTCTAGTTCTTTAGAGTTCCATGATGGCTGCCAGCCAAACTTATGCAGTCAATGTGTGTTCAGAGGTCTTCCCTGGTCTAGACAAGAATCATCCTCAAGTAGCTGAGCTCTACGAGCCTGACGCCGAACAGGAATTTCAGACTCGGTTGGAGCTTTTTAAGAGCGGAGCCGACCTTAGGGAGTTGTAGATTAGTTAGGGAGACTTTTGTATCATCTTTTATAGAATTTTTGAAAAATCTTGAATGAAAATCTTCTTTTTCTGTCCTTCTGCATACTTTGTTTTTCCACTATCGTTCATCTCATTCTTTGCATTATAGTGCTTTAACGAACGAAATTTTACAAGTTCTTGATCCCAGCTCTGCTTCATGAGCAAAGCCTCAGTTTAGTTTAGCCGAAGTGGCACGTCTGCTAGGTATTTAACGTACTCATAAAACCTTCACTTGTAAAATATTTACAAGGTCCCCACATCGGCCCTGCCAAGGGGCTTTGTTATTGCCTCAGCATTGCTGAGGATCATGCAAGTTTTCAACACCTTGGTACAGTTTTTCCCAGTCCTGCTAGGTTTGATGAGGTGCATGTACACTGTCATGCTCTACCTTTGCCCCCCTCTGTCGGAGTGCTTATGAAACCTGTTTATAGAATTTACTCTCAACGGGCATGTGCCTCGGACCTGCCGAGGTCTTATTGGGATACATGTCCCATTCAATCACCGCGCTCTGCTCGGGCACTTCGGTCCTGTCGAGGTGGTTTGGATTATGCTTAAACGCTTGTTCAAAAGAGAACCAACAACGCTCTTATACAGGATACAATTGCAAGTACATCATTGATATAAAAGTCATAAATGGGAAGAGTGTCAAGTTCGTGTTAAAGTCCGGCCTTCCAGGGTCTGCAACTTGTATGCTCCTGCAGAACGTACCTCAGCTATGCGATAAGGACCTTCCCTTCATGGCTTTCTCATGCTCCTCCGGCGTTACTCCAGGAGCATGATTGGCAAAACGTTCTGGTTCCCCGGAGGCCTGCCCCAGCAAATCAGAATGAGCATCTTTACGACAACGTGGGTTGGGGGACTTCCCCAATCCTTCAGGTGGACCTCTCCCCATATAGAGGGGTGGAGTCTAGCTTATGAATTTTGTCAGAACACTAAAACTTTTAACAGAACGGAGGTTCAGAGCCCTCCTTCTAGCGCCAATTTGATGAAGTCGGATTTTCATCAAGTGTCAAAGATGATCCGAGTAGGTTACGCGTTAACTTCCCGTTACCTTACTAGGTATAATTCCGTCTGTTGACCTGCGCAGATAAAAACGTTAGAGGACCCAAGGACTAAGGCCCTGGGTAAAACCCTCCGACGCTCAAGTCAATTTGGGCCATTTATGAGGAAAGTTTATATGCTTAAAGAATAGATTTATTTGGGCTTTTTGGTAAACCTAGTAATTTTCCTTTTTACAGTGAGGAAGATGATCAAAGTTTGTTGTTGGATTTTTCTCTCCCCTCTCTCTCTCTCCTGTTTTCTACCTTTTATGTGTCTGTCTTGTCCAATGCATGTGCAAAGGTGCAGAGGAAGTGACACATGGTGAGGCAGCAACGGTGACTCTTGTTTTTGCATGCCTGCCGTGTGGCATTATGCTTTGCTGGGTCGAGCTACATTGGACAACAAGCAAAGAGTCTAACCTGACAAAGTTACCTGGGGTAAACTTCAGGGGTGGCCGAGGCCGAGGCCGGACCTGACTCCTTGGGATAATTACAAGTTGCGTGTGCACGTTACTGACCAGAAATGAGCATCCTACGGAGCAGGGGTGCACAGAGCCGAGGTGCACAGAGCCGAGGTGCACATAGCCTTTCCGTTAGTTGACTGCTTACTGCCTGGCGGAAGTGGTAGTTGTCGTATCTAGCAGCTGAGCTCTGGGCTCATCATGAACCAAAACATTTTAATGGTACAAAAACGAGGGTACTGATTTATCCTTCTTGTGGAGTTGCCATCAAAATAAAACCATCTGTTTTTCTCCTGACATAAAGCATTAATTGATGGCGTGGCTTTCGGCCAAGTTCCATCATTATAATGCCCAGTAAATGTAGAAATGGCAGACCACTTGTCCGACGATCATTTTGCAGATAATGCCTGGATGTCAGAGACCTGGTTAGTGTAATAATCTGGTTGAATGTTGTTTGCAGAATCTTGAAGCGTTGAAAGATTTGTACAACCTACAGATATCAGAATCTCCTTAGTCGTTATCACCAAACAAAGCAGACGATGAGGCAACTAGAGAACAGGTGGGGTGTCCGATAACAAATATAGAGCAAATCAAAATAGCCACTAACCTGAAAGAACAAGAAGAGTTTTACACCCCGCATTTTGTCCAAATAAAATATCAGTGTCCAGTCTGTCTCCGACCATGCACATTCTGGACGTAGGAACACTGTATCTGCCAAACAAACACCAAACAAATTTAAACGCATTGCTTCTCAGCAGACGACAACCTGCTTCTTTTGCAATTGTTCTTGCAGAAACTAAGTTTATTAACAGGATTATGAGGGGACCATGGTCAGAGTATAGGTAGGACTTTCACCGCCAAGAGGACAGGAATGCTATGATATTCGATTACAAAGAACAGTCACATACTTATGCAATAAAAACTCCATCATAAAGGTCGATGGCTTCCCAACTACAATAGGATCCATTTGTGTGGATCCACATAATGCAGAAACCATGCAACCTGCCCCTGAAACCAAGGCAGACTACTTAAAGAAAAATCATCTCATAACTCTTACTAAGATCATCAGCAACTAATCTAGCTCAGGGAAACATATAACGTTCTTTATCATATTCAGGACTAACCAGCCCATTCTTGCATATCAGTATGATTTCCCACAGGATCACGGTTAGTTGCTATGAAAAGGCACCTTGGATTCTCACGAATGCAGAGAGTTCCGTACCTGCAGCTCATCTAGTTAATTAGCATAAAAAAATCTACCCTCATCTAAGAGCTGTGCGCTGTGAACAAAAATAAAGCCACAAAAATATAGACTTCACCCACAACTTTAAGTCGAATTGCACAAACAGATAAAAAGATGAAGCAAAGAACTTCATGCCTACCTATGCAAAATTGCTACATCAGATCCTATAAGATGACCCGCATATGGACAAGAGAAAGAAAAGGAAAATGCAGCGAAGAAGGAAACTGAAGTTTACTGTAGTTTGTAATAGTTTATATATCGGTCAAGGCCAACCACAACTGCTCCAACCTGTGATTCAAGCCACATTTGCATAATCACACCATTGCAAACAACTTGCTGTCTCACTAAATAAAGATGTTACATACACTCTTATCATGCTCAAAAAGATCGTTGGCCTTCAATTGTACAATCTTCTTCCCATCTTCCTGCGAATTTGCGTGGTGATTCAGATATACAGCAGCATATAATGGAAAACTGCTAAAAGACTGTTAACAGAAGTAATTTTCAGTTGCTCCATCCACAGAAAATTGTCCTGGAAATGGTTAGACTGAAAAGTGAATATCTGCGCCTCTGATATTACACCACCACACAACAAATAAAAGTTTGTAATTTCCACAAGTTGTCCAGAAGATGTCAAAAAACCTTTCAGATGCAAAGCCAGTGTCTAGTTCTTATGAAAGCCAGAACACTAGGGTTCCAGGGATGAACTATGATACTCGGCATGCAGCATTGTTGTGGACAATAAATTGAGTAAAATATAAAAGTGAGTTTAAATACCTATAAATTTGGAATACATCTCGAAATATGATCCCCTATGTTGGCAGTTTCTGCTACAGGATTATTGCCAATCATGAAGCAACAGCGAGTACTTTCTAGAACCTACTTCTAAGAGTGAAGGTGAAAAGGCAACACCTTTTGGTCTGATGGAAGTTATCCATGGAGATAAAAGTATTTTAGGATTCAAGGATACGTAGTGCATCAATAAATGGTAGGTAAGGTTTTCGCATAGCTTCATCACTGCTGACTTTCTGCAGGGCAGGCTCTTGAAAAGCTCCTTCAAGTCTTTCTTCTCTCCTTTCCAGGAAGACAAGGATCATAGGCACTTTCACACAAAACTAATAGCCTGGTATCCATTTATTTTTCTTCACAGCACTTATCCTTCCGTTATTCTCCTTCACTACAAACATCAAACATGCTGTTTCCTAAAAACCTTTTATAGCACATTATTACGAACATCAAAATTTCACTGCCTTTAGCAAGAGAAAATTTTCCTACATCCCTTTACATAACTAAAGCAGATGAAACATCAAAATCTTGCTTCCTTGAATCAACTTCAAGGCCCAAAAGGGGGAAAAAGCAACAAAAACCAAAGCTTACAGGGCCACCCAGGCCTGCAAAACCTGCTAGCTCAAGCTCATCCAGTATACCTTGCTCACCAATAACATAAACCTGCAAAAAGTCAATTTGACAACTGCTTTTAGTCTAATCAGTAGAATGATGAGTACACGGCTAGGTCAGTAAGATAGTAACAGATAGCTAGGCTACAATTCCAAAGAGGAACTTCACCCACAGCAATCATAGTCCTAAACAAGCTGCAAATTACGTTTACAGTTTGTTGGCGAAGGTTTTCTACAGCATACGAGACAAGTAATCACTTGTCCTTCTATATGTTAAGGAGTGTCTGTGATTCTAATTTCCATAATTTGCTTGTCAATAAATAGCCTCCAAGTTCTATAATCAGGTGAGTAATAGCATCTCATAATAATTATAAACTCTTATTGAACTAAATATAACATTCCTCCCGGTGGTTGTATATCATAAATACGAATGTTTGACAATGACTCGAGAATCACGAAAATGATTATGGGAGACCAATGTAGTCTCAGAGCAGGTATCCATCATAGGAGAAAAATCAGAAGACCAAAGTTATGTGTAGTACATGTGTGAGTTGCAGTTAACATCAACAACCATTGAAACAAATCACTGATTCTGAATGCTCCGGATCGCATAAATAGATGTGCCATTATTCTTCATGTGCACTTTCTTGAAGCTTAATTAACATACCCAGTTCTTAAATTCATTCAAAAGATACACGGAATAAATACACAAAGGAAACACGATAGCAAAATTATGGAGCTACCCACGAGCTAGAAACTCATGCAACTTTAGGGGCGCAGCAGTCCAAAAGCATAATACTTTCTGGTAAGCCTTAAATTACCATCTCATCTAGAACCTTATGCTTATATAGATAAGAGTAATTTGTACATTTCTCAACTCCTCACGTAAGGACTTATGACACGTGCAACAGTAGTAGCTGTGATAACCTTAGACAGGGGTAATAAATAATTTTTCAAACAGTGGACAACAGGATTCGAACTCATGACCTCCTGCTACAATGTTAAATTATCATCTCCTATAAAAACTTACGCCTGTGGAGAGAAATGTAATTTACATGATAAGCAAGCAGCTGACCCTGCAGGCATAATCATCTGAAAGCATTGCTTAGAGAAAAGTTCCAATTCCGGAATGTGTCGACAGGTTTGTGGTAGGGAATATGAATATAAACAAGAATGATAAACTAGGGCGGGCAAGCATGATTGGCTCCCATTTACAGACATCAACTCCACAATTATTGATTAAAAAAGGTATCCTGACACTCCTGGTAGAATGAAAGCGCTATGTTCTGCAAAGTGCAGTATCATTGCAGTTTAGAAGAGTATGCTATTGCAATAGCAAGTGACAACTATTTTGAGCACACCATATGATGACAATGTTATTTTGTGAATAGCATGCCTACATGGGAATTTCTCATTCCTAAAAAAATCGGCACACCAGTAAAAATAAATACCTTTTTATCCTTCGGGAAGTCGATGCCTTTTAGAAACATGGCAGCAGCAAAGGAGGAGGAGAATATCTCATCCTGAAAATAACAAGATAAGAGTCTTTTTTTTTTCCTAAAGAATAAGCGTCCGTTTTAATGATGCTCATTTTATACTTTCTGCAGTACACGCAATGACAGTGACAGCAGAAGCTGATCAGTTTGCAAAAATACCTCGTGGACAAAAATACCAAAGGACTTGAACTTGTGAGCATATTGCCTTCTAGACTTGGTGGAGTTGTTGGTCAAAAATACCACCTTTTTCCCCTGCAAACACATTCAGTTACCTGAACTTATCCTGCTCCAAAAAAACCGTATTGACTTTCACACTGGTTTGGTCAAACAAAAATCAAATATGCAAGATGACAGAGAGACAGAGAACAGCCTGTAAGAGATCTTTTAATGTGGTGTTAATTACTTAGGCGGGTCAACTTTGACAGGAAGGAATTCTACTCATTCATTATTGAATACAACTAAGAGCGCAAATGACAGCTAGTGACATTCCGCTAGGAAAATAAAGTACCTCTGGAAGTATTACTAGTTGCTCGTCAAAGGAAGAATTGTTAGTTGTTGCTCTTTTTTTAAAAAAAAAAAAAAAATTGTTAGTTGTTGCTCAAGGAATGAGATGTGCAATATTGCTTAATTTGGCATGTTTCCCTCAATGGTATCTTCCTGTTGATCTACTACTCAGTTCCAGAACTTGTCATTCTCCTAACATAAAAGCTGTCGTGCTGTCAAATCATTAAGGAAAACCAAATCCCTAGCCATGGGGCCTCAGCGTCTCAGCTCCAAAGAGCATTGTAGAAGATACAAATCAGAAGCTCAGCAGCCTCCTAGGTTGGTCAGAACATACACAAGGAGTCCACTGCAGATAATTTTATGTACTTCCCTATCAATGCCACTGCATTAACCCTGATCCCTAAAGTTGAAAATCCTATCAAGATGAGTGAATTCAGACCTATATCCTGCTGCAATGTAATACATAACGTCATATCCAAAGTATTGGCAGAAAGGCTCATACCACTTATACCTACCCTAGTAAATGATAACCAATCAGCCTTTGTCAAGGGTAGAGTCATACAAAGCAATATCCTTCTAATGCATGAGTTAGTCAAAAACTATAAGAAATCTGGAGGGCCAAAGTGTAGTGCATTAAAGGTGGACATTATGAAGGCATTCGATACGATTAATTAGAATTACCTAATGATGACCGTTAAAGCCATGAATTTCCCAAAAACCTACAAGCAATGGATCTGATTATGTATTTCCATTACGTCATTTGCCATTAACCTCAATGGATCATTGATAGGAAATTTTAAGGCTACCAGAGTACTAAGGCAAGGAGATCCTCTCTCTCCAAGCCTCTTCATCCTTGTGATGGAAGGCCTTACACAAGTGCTACAAAAGAATATCAACAACCAAAACTTTTGCTTCCACCCAAAATGTGAACGCTTAGCTTTGTCTTCGCTAATATTTGTTGATGGTCTCTTCATCCTCTCTAAGGCAGATGTAAAATCTATCACAACCATTAAGGAAGCCCTACAGCAATTCAAGAATATGTCCTGCCTTAGCCCTAACCTACGCAAAAGTGAGCTGTTTACCTCAGGTATATTTATTCAAGAGAAGACTCATTTATCTGACATCCTAGGCATTCCGTTGGGGAGGCTATCAATTAAATACCTAGGATTACCGTTAGTTGCCGGAAAAATCTCACACGCAGATTGTAGGAGCTTACTAGACAAGCTAGAGAATAGAGTGAAGAATTGGACAATCAAGAACATCTCTTATGGTGGGAAATTACAACTAATCAACTCTGTTCTAGTGTCTATTCTTAGATACTGGACAATATCTTTCTTCCTGCCTAGGAAAGTCATTAGAGAAGTAAAGAAAGTGTTGAAAAGCTTTCTATGAGGAGGGACAAGGAAGGCTAAGGTGAAATGGTCCAAAATCTGTCAACCAAAGAATAAAGGTGGACTTGGCATCCCCAACCTGACAATCCTAAATGACGCATACATCTTGAAAACAATTGGAATATCTGTGAATTGAAAGAATGATTATGGGTTAAGTGGGTGCATTCGGTAATATTAAAAGAAAAATCATTTTGGGAAGTCAAAGCCAGGCCTTCAGACTCTTGGCTTTGGAAAAAGATGCTTGGGATTAAAGACAAAAACACATCTCTCTTTGGCAAGGCCATTGGAGATGGCAGAACCACATCTTTCTAACACGATCTCTGGCACTCTTGGGTATACTAAACAACACCCACTCCGAGCTTAAAAGGAAAATAGTCATTTAAATAACGTAAAGGTGTCCACAGTGATAGAGGAAAGGAGATGGAACATCCCTTACGATACGGGTTGGGATCAAAAAGTCACCCAATTTAGACAATCATTCAACTCAGTACAACGCAAGAAGGAAAAAGATCGCTAAATATTGAATCCCTGCGGGGAATTCTCAATCAAAAGTGTCTCTAAAGCCATACAGACCCCCTTACCACTAGTAGAATGAACGAGTATTGTCTGGTTCAAGCGTTCTCTTCCACGCTATGCAATAATTCTCTGACTTGCATGTTGGAAGATAATGAATACCAGGACAAGCTCTTACAATAGGGCATCATTACCTCCAATTCCTGTGTACTTTGCAACAGATTCGCTGAAAACCACGATCATCTTTTCTTTCAATGTTCATTCTCAAATATAATCTGGAAAACCCTACTTGGGAAAACGAAATGTACCCACACCACTAATGACTGGCAAAACATAATCACATTTCTGAAATCTAAGCGCTGGGCTACCAACTTCCAAAAGGATATCATTCTATTGGGGTTCTCTACTGCAGTATATCACATTTGGAAGGAACGAAATGCTAGGCTCTTCAAAAAAATCTAGCCTAAACCTGGAAACCGTCATAAAGAACACACTGGAGAATATAAGCTGTTTTGCAAGCACATGGAGGGGTTATAAATGCGTAATAGGCATCTTAAAGATGTTTTCCGACCAATCTCCTAGCTAACAAGCTAATTTGAAGAAACATGATAGTTGTTACTTGTTTTGACCATGTTTTGCTAATTCCAAATTGCTACATTACGGCTATTGATTTTCATGCATATATTGAAGAAATAGCAGACTGCATAAGGAAACGGAAGAGACTTTCCAGCACACATAATGTTCATATACTTTCCCTGGAAGTTCTCCATGGAGCAGCAACATCAAAATCAAATGGCCGGCCAATTTCTGAGACCTTACCTAAGCTGATTGGTCTACTCCCTCCGGATGGGTAACTTCGGACAACCTTCATTTTGTTTGCTCCACCTCTATTTCACACTTATGTTCCTACTTTATGTTGAACTAAATTGCCTTGTTGGCAATATTTTGTAAAGATTGGCACTAATATGTATAGGTTTTTGTAAAGCTCCAAGCTAAAACATAGGTGCAAACTAAATTGCCACTTTTGGACTTTTTGTAAAGGTTGTCACTAGTATGTGTAGTTTGATGTAAGCCACCTATTGCTACACAGTAAAATTCACCTCTTCGGCTATTAATGAAAGTTTAACTTACCCAAAAAAAATTTGGAAAGCCGTTGCAACATAAAAATGGAGGTAACATCTAATAGTATGCGGTTTATTGGGATAAAAATAGCAAACTAAACAGGAAAACAATGTGAGAAAACGGGGCAACCAAGATGGAGAATACCATGGAACGTAGCATTTGTAGCGTATCTGGAACACCATCGATCATAGCATCACCTCTCCAAATTACACCTGCCAACAAATGGATAGCTTTTCGTGTTACAAAAGCAAATTTGTGATCGAAACTAAAAGAACTTTTTTTCTGCCAACTACAGGAAGTTAAAGAAAAAGCAAGATATACGAGCTATCAATTGTGAGGCAGCGTGGCAATGGGAATTGAAATGGCCTTCGCATGGGCGGCCAAATATGTATATACGTGGGAAATGAGAACGAACCATCGCAGTCAAAAATAAAAAGATCGACGGAGTTGAGGAGGTCGCCAACGTTGTCTGAAGCGAGAAGCCTGTAAGGAGAGGAAGTGAGGATTTCATCAGCCATCATGTTCGTTAATTGCACGAAAACGCCGATTAACGGGGAGTCCGGAATAACTTTTACGTGAAGACCAGAGCAATGCCACACAAAAATCTCCCAACTTTTCGAAGGCAATGATAGCTACCTAGCATATGTCTAATTGCAATTTGGAATCTAAAACAAGTACCAATATCAGATGCCCACGAGGCATTATTTTACTTTACCCTATCTAGATTCTCTTTTACTCTACACTTTCCATTTGGTGCATAAGAAAATGAATTTTGCAATATAAATCTCATAACTCAGATGTCATTCGTGTTAAAAAATTACTTCAAGGAAAGTCGCAGGTTCGAATCAAAACATGCGTAGAATGAGAGCAATATGGATATCTAAACTTGAACTGCCAGAGGCCTGAATCCATCCCTATTGGGTGTAGGATTACATACCCGATTTGCAGTAGGCTTCTTGTGTGAGTTTTGAAAACACATTACCAATTTAGGAGGTCGTTGAACTCTTGATTTACATACTCGACATACGGCGACACATGGCAGTCATGCACAGTTAGGACAAGACACTTGGCACCCCCCATTATAGCTCCTCAATATGCATTGACTGTCCAAACCATACAACAGGGAGAAATGATGCTTTTCAGGAAGCACGTTCAATGTTTAATCCAATGAGCAAAAAAGTTACAGCCACAACACGAAAATAAGATATATTTCTATAATTTTCTAATATAAAAACATGGTAAAACGCATAACTAATTTGAGCTTCAGAGGATTTTTCTCAGAGCAATAGCTTCGTCACCTGTAATATTGTTCAACTTTTGCAGATTTTTGAAAATTTTAGTTTTGGCAACAAACTACATCTGGACAAGACTTTGATGACATTCTCTATTATTTGGAAAATCTCTAGTCCATTTAAATATCCGACTTCGCCATTTGGCGCTAGAAAGAGGGCCAACTAGGCCTTAATTCACTTTTCTCTTGCTCAAACATGTGTAACACCCCTTTAAAATGGGAAAAACACATATAGACCGTTATAAGTCTGAAGAATGTTCCAGATCTGCTGAGGTGCAAAACCTTCCCCATATATTTGAGGGAAAAGGCCATGAGATGGTTTCAAGAGTTTCCGTCTCAATGTATATACTCTTTCCGACAACTGGCCCAAAGGTTCAAGATGTAGTTTATGTCTTGTAAGCCTTTTGTTAAAAACTCTTCACACTTGTTGACTATAAGGCAAAAAGCCCCATGAGTCAGTTTTACATTATATACAACGCTTCACCGACGAATCTCTACGAGGTCAAAGACCACAATGATGGGGTTATGGTTTATGCATTTACAAATAGGTTGAGGCTAGGTCGCCTTTTTTCCCAATCGGCCTATGAGAGCCGAAAAATCTGAGGGCTTGTTTGGAGAAAGCCCACTAATTCCCTCGAGGCAAAAAGGCCAACAAGTTAAAAGGGCAACTAAGTCACCCCTATCAGAAGCTGAGCCAAGGCGAATACAAAAAGGAAGCCCAAAGGGATCCTAGGGACAAATGTAGTGTGTTTGATTGCCTGGGGGCTGAGGCAAAGAAGGGTTGCCATTATTTGCCTCGAAAGAAAGGATCCTTGCAGTCATAGAGAAAGACGAGCTGAGGATAGACTTGCCGCAGCTATAGTGGCAGATGTTAAAAGCAGACCCCATGTTGTACAGCAAATATCACAAAGATATTGGTCACGGTATAACATTGTGGACAGCTGATGTGAGCAATCGAGTGGCTTATTTAACAGGGCCATTTACATTAGTTTTATGACCCAAGATCACAATTGCACAACCAGCTAGACGCCAACCTACTTTAGAAGAGAAGTGTCTGGAAGACAAACAGAACCGGCATAGAAAAATGATGATGAGGGGATGAACGGCTAACGGTGCAGGTCAGCTGCACGCCAATTTGATAATTTACACAATTTTCGATGGGTTCGGTGTACCAAGGTTAAGACTAGAGGCATCTCTGCCAACACTTTAGGCAACTTGCCCTACAAAAGGGCAAAGCTGTCGTAGGAGCTGATCTACAGGCCAAGTGACCCAATCCCTTTGGGTTGTGACAACAAAGGCTTGGTCATTGATATCTTTGCCAACCTTACACCTAATAACACTATGGAGATGCTTCTGGTTTATGTTGATATAGGCAGTGCAGCAAATGTGATATACTACAATGTCTTTCACCAGCTGGAGCTACAGGACAGCCAACTATGCCCCGTATCGACTCCCTTATTTGGATTCTCTGGTGCGGTAATGTAGCCAGCAAGCCAGGTTACATTGTTGGTCACCTTCGACAAACACTCTAAATGTCATAATTGCGGGTACTTTTGTCACCATGAAAGAGAGGTTAGCTTACAACATTCTCCTTGGTAGGCCGATCTTGATTGACTTAGAGGCAATTGTATCGTCCTTGTATGTTAGCCTAAATTTTCCTTTGTGAGCTAGAGTGGTGACCATATATGGAAACTTGTATGTGGCCTAGAGTTGCTACACTGTAGAAATTAAAGGAAAATTGTCCATTAAATAAGTTAGCCTTGATGATATTGTCCCTCTGATTAAGAAGAAACTAGAGTCAGACGACGTGGTCAAATATTTTATTCTAATCTTGAACGGCCAAAGAATGTGATCAAAACTAGAACTTGGATGTCTGCCGAGTTGTTGAGACAATTCTAGAATTTGTTGAAATAATTTGTGATTATCTTTGCTTGGATAGCGGAGGACATACTGAGCATCCCGGCCACTTAGATAAGCACAAGCTCAATGTGGATCATATCATCAATACTGTCAAGTAGAAGAAAAGAAAGTTCGTTTCCAAAAGGATCAATGTAATCGCGTAAGAGGTCGACTGATTGCTCCCTAGCAAGTTTATAACAGAAGTCTTATATCCTATATGGTTGGCCAATCCTAGAAGTCCTATATCCTATCTAGCTGGCCAATCCTATGGTGGTGCCAAAACCTGACAAATCTTGGAGGATGGGCATTGACTACAAAGATTTGAATAAAGCTTGGCTGAAAGATTGTTATCACCATTGCCAAAGATTGACAAGTGAGTGGATTCAACAATTGGGCATGCAGTCTTAGATTTCCTAGACACTTTGAAAGTTTATCATCAAATAACCATGGCTAAGGAAGATCAAGAAAAACCTCCTTCATTACTGAGGAAGGCACATACTGCTACGTTAGCGTGCCTTTTAGGTTGAAAAACACAGGAACCACATATTACAGGTTGGTCAATTCTTTGTTAAAGGACCAAATTGGCTACATCATGGGGGTTTACATTGACGATATTCTCATCAAAAGCAGGGCTCATGATGTGTATATCCAAAACTTAAGAGAGGCGTTCATCATCCTCCAAGACTCCAGGAAGAGATTAAACCCCAAAAAGTGTACATTTGGGGTCTAAGGCGGAAAATTATTAAGGTACATGTTCTCCATGGAAGGTGTTCACACTAATCCTAGCAAAGCTGAATCTTTGAAAGCAATGTACACAGCTCACAAAATAGAAGTGGTGCAAGGACTAACTAGAAAGATCATGGCGCAGAACAATTTTTTGTTCCAATAAGATGACAAGTGTCAACAGGCCTTTGATTATTTGAAATCCAACTTAGTCGAAGTGCCGACCTTAACATCGCTTATTCTTGGCAAGATATTGTACATATATCTGGCTGTTTGTCAAAAAGCCGTCAGTGTGGTTCTGATCAGAGAGGAAGACAAGATGCAGAATCCAATATACTTCATCAGCAAAGCATTGCATGGACCCTAGGCAAGATATACTAATGCTGAGAAGATAGTCTTGTTGTTGGTCATTGTTGCAAGGAAACTTAGTCCCTATGTTCAAGCTCATCCTATTATGGTCGTCATTGATCAGGCCTTGAAGCAAATTCCGTCTAAGCTCGAGACATCATGCCAAGAAGCCAAATTGGTTGTGGAATTGACCAAGTACATTGACTATCGACCTCGAACTTCCATTATAGCTCAAGCTTTGTCAGATTTTATTGCTGAAGTGATTTTTGTAGAAGATGAGCAGCCTCTTGAGGAAAAATGGACCATCTATGTGGATGAATCCTCTTCCCATGATGGCACTGAAGCAAGTCTCCTGATCATAAGTCCAAAAGAGGAAGCATTTGAATATGCACTTTGATTCGACTTCGACACTACCAACAACAAAGCCGAGTACGAAGCCTTAATTTCTGGCCTAAGCCAAGCTAGAAAGCCGAGGGCTTAGAATATTAAATCACACAGTGATTCTCAACGTATTATGGCATAACTCAGTGATGATTACGAAGCCAAAGAGGATTAGATGAAGGGTATCTATTAAAGGTTAGGCAACTCAATGGAATGTTAAAGTCTTTCGAGATCGAACATATCACAAGGTCAGCTATCAAAAGGGCCAAAACAGTTTCCTGTCTTGCATCATCAACTCCAACATCTATGGACAAAAAGATCGTGGTGAAGCTTATGAGGCATCGAGCTTATGACTAGGCTGATACGCTTCAAGCCGACTACCATGCCAAGAAACTACGCTTGTATGCAGCCAGGTATGATCTTTTTAATGAAGTCTTATGTAGGAGATCTTTCTCTCAACCATGGCTGAAGTAAGTCTCTGAAGACGAAAGAGATTATATTCTTTGTGAGATTCATATGTGAATGTGCAGCAACCATTCTGGTTCAAGGTCTCTTGCACGTAAGTGTTATCTGGCTGGCTATTATTGGCCGATATTACATCAAGATGCTCTTGAATTGGTGAAAAATGTCAAACGTACCAGGTGCATGCTCCTTATCTCATGTCTTCAATCAATAAATGATTCCCATTATCAGCCTTGGCCATTTGTTGAGTGGAAGATTGATCTCGTTATACCTTTACCATATGCTCCAGGATCTATTCAATATATTTTCGTTGCCATCGACTATTTTACAAAATTGATAAAAGTAGAGCCTTTGGGCAATGACAAGAAATCATGTGAAAAAATTTCTCTAGAGGCACGTTATCTTTCGTTTCAGATTGCAAAGAGTCTTGGTCTCAGACAACGACAAACAATTTGCCAAGGATCCAATTAAAAGCTGGTGTGCCAAGTGCAAATACAACAATGTTTCACCTCAGTGGCTTATCCTTAAGCTAGCACTTTGGCCAGCTTGCCAACCGCAATCTGAAAGAAGGTAAGGGACTTGAAAAATCCAAAGCAGGCTGGGTAGACGAGCTGACAACATCCTGTGGGCGTATTACACAACTCCTTCCACCTCAACCAAAGAAACTCATTTTGCCTTGGTGTACGGCTCTGAAGTCATCATTCCAGGATTGGCTATACGTCAACCAGATTGGAAAATTATTCTGATCAGAATTATAATCAAAGTTTGCTCCTAAATCTCAGTAGCCTTGATAAACAACAAAAAAAAGCTCATATTTGAATGATGCAGTACAAAAACTAGATTTTTCAATACTACAACAGGAGAGTGCGACACAAATTCTTCAAAGTTGGGGACCTCGGACTCCATAAGAATGATGCAAGTCATGCCGGCACGTTAGACAATCTTGACTCATAATGGAAAGGGTCGTACTGTGTCATCAATGCTTTCGCCTATGGAACCTACAAGTTAGAAACACTAGCTGGTAGGACTTTGTCAAGAAGTTGGCATGTATCGAACTTGAAACCATCTCATGTATGATACTTTGTTTATGCATTGTTTTTTATAACATTTAAAAGTGGAAATAACTTAGAAACAATGTATCGTACTCAAGGTAGGACCCCAACTATATGACCTTGGTAGGTCCGAGCCGCCGTAACGTCTTAAAAGTGTTCGTGTGACAGGTTTTTCAAATGGCCTCAGTATGTCTGAGCAGCCACCACAACGAGAAGACTAAGCTGCAACAGGTCTTGCGCATGCCTCAACGGTGGGCATGGAGATTAAGATGCAATAGGTTTGCACAGCATAACACTCAGCAGGTCTGGGTGACCTCAACAAAGAGATGAATCTGGCATAGATTTGCCAAATATGACCTTGGTATTTTCGATTAATCACTATATTGGGAGTTATTAGTGAGATGTTTCGGACTTCAAACTTTGAAACTTGTTTAATTTATTCTGAGACTATGTTTCTCGAGGCTGGACTGAGAGACAAAAGTTTCTGATATCAATTTGTGTTGGACCGTGCACCTGAAATAAACACCACTAGAGAGGGGGTGAATAGTGGTTAGCGGAAATTACACTACAACCCTTTGTTAAAATCCTCTATGAAAACAGAATCTGAGACCACCTCAGATTCAGAACCCGTTTTTGCAAAATTCAAAAATAATTGTACACAACTCCAAAAATTATGAAACTTTCCAGAATATAACTTCAACGTGTTGACAAGATTCTGTCCAAAAATCAGACAAAAATAAGATCGTTGGCCTTTCAAACAAATAAAACGATTCAGATGGTCAATCTGGACAGAATTGGACAGAATGTTGCTGATTTTGCAAAACGTGTTTCTCTTTGAATACTCAACCAAAAAGGTTGATCTTTATATCAAAACACTCCTTAGGATGTGTAGATGAAATTTTCAAAAGGCCCTGACCTCAAAAACAACTCTTGAAAAATACATAATTTAAGTTTTCTCAAAACTGGTCAGATTGCAGTCAGATTGGAGCAGTTATCTTGCAACGACTGAAAGACTAACTTTCCCTTGCTAAAATCAAGTGATTCTTGTTGCAAATGAAATCTAACACTCTGAAGTATAACTCCACCAAAAATTACAAATTTTGAAAATGTTTAGCTATTTTTTCAAATTGTGAGAAATTGTGTGAAAACTGCAGTCAAAACGGGCAGAAAACGGAAATAAAGAAACAAGAGAAGAACACCGAGGATTTATCCTGGTTCGGTCAATGTGGCCTACTCCAGTCCCAATGAACGCCTTTCCTTGGATTTCACTATGAAATGAACACCTTACAACAAGAGCCAAGCTTGATCCTTGGGTTATGCACCAACCCTACTCAAGACTTGGATAATCACCTTCTAAGCAACACTTAGTTGCAACACCTCTACAACCTATTGATGTAGCCTTATAAAGATGGCTAATCAATCTTACAAATAAAGCTCAAGAGGCTTTTAGCTCACCACAATACAACAAGAACACCTTTGCTACAATGAATAAAACAATAACAACAAGAAGATGAAGATGAAAGCTAGACAATTCAACAAATGCTTGTGAGCTTCAAGTGTGTTTCATCTTCCTCACCATTGCCTCTATTTATAGTGTGAAATGAGCCTTGAAGATAATATTTCCAATGTGTCACCATCTTCGTCATCAAGTCCAAATGTCTTCTCATCATTGGTTGGCCTTGTACACTTGGCAAAATAAAACACAATGGTTGGTCCACCTTGGATGTCACCTTGGCCGATTTTTACACCTTGAAAAATGACTTGGAATTATCTTGAAAATGTGAAGATAATATGGCCATAACAACTCCATCATCTTCTCAACTCTTTGGCAAGATAATAGGCATGTGGGCTTTGAACATTTCAAAAAATCAGCTCCAAAACTTTAAGTAGCCGTTGGCTACCTTACATAATTTCCAAAAATAATTTTTGTTTTTCCTTAATAAAATAAGAAAGGATAATACCATCAAATTATCCCCAACTTCAAGCACAATAATAGGGCATGTGAGAGCTCCACTTCCAAAAATCTGCTGAAAATTCACCAAGAAGGGCCATAGTCGTTGGCTATTTTTTGAAAAAGTCCAAGTTGTCAATTTTGCCAACTAGATCCTTTTTGGTTGGTCCACTTGTCTCCAACTCATAAAATATGTACAACATCATATCCACCTGATAATACACGTTTTTCAACATATATATATGTGTAGGAACTCAGATTTTTGAAGAAGAAATAAATAGATAACAATTGACAAGATTATGTCAACGTGTAACACCGAAATTCCACAATATTTCTTCTTATATGTTGAGATCATTTCCACACCTTTGACACCTTTAATATCTCTTAATAATGATGATAAATATTCTCTTATAACATATATAAGAGGGTCTTCAAGAAAAAATAGAATGTGACATCTCAAATCGTCACATATCCAGCTATAGTCAATAATATCACCGGTTGAGAGAATAAGATATAAGATCACCATATTATCTGCAAAATAATAATAACACAGCTCCGGAATGAAGATAATAATATGCTCAAGAGATTTCTTGAGTGAAAATACCAAAAATACCCTTGGAGGTAAAATGACCAAAATACCCCTGGTATATAAAACCTCCAGGAATGACCCGGATGGTCATAAATACTCATGATATCACCTTTGTCATGATAAATAGTATAAGAATATGCTCTTGAAACATTTCCACCATATCATGTTCCTACAAAACTCAAAATACCAATTTTGCCCTTTTTGGTAAGTTGTAGAAACTTCCAAGGCACGTTAGTCACAAGACAATAATAATCACCAAAAACACATAATAATCACATAATGAACATGTATAATTCATATACAAATGAAAACAATCATTTTATCACATTTTAGAAAAATATTTCTAAAAACCCTAGACATCGATCGATCGAAGTGCCTCAGCTCAGAGATCGATGTCTCACAGAAAGTTTCAGAGTTTGCCTCTGATCTACATCGATCGATCAAAGTGAGGGTTCGATGTACATCGATCGATCGATGTGTCTCAGGTTTAGAGATCGATGTCTCACAGAAAGGTCTTAATCTTTTCTGCCTTACATAGATCGATCGATGTGAGAGATCTATGTACATGGATCGATCGTTGTGCAATAACCTGAGAGATCGATGTCACTTTTTTAATTTTTCAATTATTAATCACATATAACACCATGTGTGACATTTTTAAGTATTCACCACTTAAAATCATGACTTTGAAAATTATCCAAACATATTTCTCAACAATTTGGAACAGGTTTTCTAGACTTGAAACATAATTTAATTATTTATTATATTGCGTTTCAGGGGGTTGTATAGGATTATGGCTCAGCCGCTGAGGCACCGAGGAGGGAGCATGTGGAAATTTAGAAAATTTTGGGTTTTTATCAAGTCTAGTTTTGGAGGTCCGGGGTGATTGCACTTAGAATGTAAAATTTCTCATATGTTTAAGCGCCTTGTTATTCAGCCTCGACCCTATTTTATATTATTTACTTTTCAACTCAGCTTAGCTCACATCTTCCTGGCTCAACTAGCACCTAAAAAACGACTAAACAGAAGAATTCACCCGTTATTACTTTGTTTAGTTGTTCGGATTAGTTTTAGAGACTAAGGTTACCATACTTGCTCATCCCTGCTTAGTTGTTAGCGAGTCGGGAACAATTAAGTTAGAGAACTGAAGGAACTGAACAGAAAGGAAAATTAAACAGAAAAATTCAAAAAAATTTCATTTCACCTCAAGTGTCTGACATTACAATATAGCGGAAAAAAATAACACAGGCTACAAGTGTTACGGCTAAGCATATGGCTAATCAGGCTGCTTGGTTCAGCACCGTCCATAAAAAGCTAAAGCTTCCTATCAAATTCATCTTTCTTTGTTGGGTTGTACAACTCCGCCACTCGAGGATTCTCCTTAAGAGAAGGCTCCACCTCGAGACAAACATAAATTGCTTCAACGTAGTCGATTTTCATGGAAAAACTTTTAAGTGTCATTAGCTGCTCAGCGACAACTTTCAACCTTCTGAAGTCCATCACCGCAGTTGTCTTGGCCTAGGCTAGTTGCTGCGTGAGGCATCTGCTTCCCTCTTTAATTGTTGGTTTTCTAACAGTAGATCTTCCCGTTTGCGTTCTACTTTAGTTTATCTGCCTCAGCGGCAGATTGCTTTTCTTTGATGGACCCTATCTCTGTCTACAGCTCGTCGCCAGCGGTCTCAGCACGAGCGAAGACAAGCAGTAGCTGAGCCACCGTAGAAATAAGCTCGGCACACCTCTCAATAAGGTCGACCTAGACAAAGACGTAAATAATGATGAAGGGTGAAGTCATGCCGAACTGAGCTGAAGGAGGCTGACCTAAACAAGAGCGTGCTGAGCTGAGGTAACAAGGCGAAGCACAATTGAGGCAACAACGCATTAGGAAGAGCTGCTATACCTAGGCTTGTAACTATTTGCATTTTTTGCTGTACATACCAGAGCTGCATTGGTAACTAGCCTTTACCATAACCGTTGTAATTTACAGAGACTGACAGTTAATAGTAGACTAGCAGTGATGGATGTCTAAGTCAAAAAGTAGTCGTTAGGAATAGATTTCTCACCTTATAAAAGGGACACAACTTTGTAAAATTATTCTTAACTTGAATGGAAATTAATTCCTTCAATCTCTACATAGTATCATGTTGGAATATGAAATATTTTGATAATGTTAAAAGATGTTTTGAATGGGCTAAAATGAAAATTCACACTTAGAGTTTGAAGCAAAATGAGAAAAACACACTTTGAGACGTCAATCTCTCACATGGATCAATTGATGTATACATCAGTCCCTCGGGAAGAGACATGGATCGATCCATGTGGAGATTGTACAAGTTTGGATCTTTTTGTCCAACGTCGATCTCTCAGCCAGGAGGACATCGATCGATCGACATCACGTGAGTCTCTCAGGAAGAGACGTTGATCGATCGACGTCAGGCAGTGTCAAAACCAGAAAGTTTCTGGAAGACATCGGTCTCTCAGCTAGGGACATCGATCGATCGATGTACATCAGTGTCTCAAAGGAGGGACATCGATCGATTGATGTGCTGCGTTTCAAAACTGCAGACTTTCTGGAGGACGTCGATCTCTCAGCACAGGCACATGGATCAATCGACGTCTCTCAGAATTCAAAATTTTTTGAACGTTAGAACAAAATCCAAGGGAGATTTATGATGTTTTCCCTCTCTAATCTTGCTCAAATTTCTTGTAGACTTTACTCCAACACACTACATGATTCCTTGACTATTTTATCCATGTCTAAGATTCTCTAGGGTGGTTATTAAGGATCAAATCACTCCATAGGGTCGCTAAAGACTATTTGGACATTATCTTGACATTTGATGTAGTTGAAGACATGATGGAGGCTTCAAAAAACGTGATGAACATCATCTATAAATGGAAGAAGCTTGGATGAGGCAAATACATACTTTCTCCATCATCAAGCCTCATTATTCATTGTTTTATACTTCTCTCATATTTGTAAAAATGCTTAAAGCTTGTTAAGCCTTTCTTTGTTCTTCATTGTTGTATATTGAGAGATAGAGAGTCTAACACAAGAGGAACCATAAATATTGATCTCTTGCTTGTGTTTAGAACAGTGAGAAAGTGTGGATCCCCACTACTTCTTTCAACCCACTGTGAGAAGGTTCTTGAGGGAACTTTGTTGAAGTTGTGAGGTAGCAAGAAGTTGTTCTTGCTAGAGCTGTAGTTTCTGTAGTTGCACAAGTGTATTTTGTGCAAAAAGTTGTTGTTGTGGTTGCTTACACTAAGGTGTTACTGTAAGTGTTGTTGTGGTTGTTCTTATTAGCTTTAATAAGAGAAGAGTAGTTGTTGAAAATCCACTTTGGCAACAAAGTGGTAGTTGAGTAGAATCATTTACCATTCGAACCGCTCTATATCTGGTGTACTCGTTCATTGCCTCTTATCTCCCGTTCGTGCTTTGATTTTGAATTCCATTTGAGTTGAGCCAAACAAGAAAATTTCGCAAAATCGACAAACACTCTATTCACCCCCCCTCTAGAGTGTGTTACGAACCTAACAATTGGTACCAGAGCCTAACATTGATTGCTTGGCCTATCTTTGCAAGTAGCAAGGTTAAAGATCATGGCAATGACAACCTCTTCATCTCATACCTCAACTTATAAGCCAGCTGCACTATTTTCAGGATCAAACAGTAAATCACCTATGTTTGATGCCCAAAACTACTCTTTGTGGAAATTTTGAATGATCAATCATTTGAAAGGCTGTGGATTTGATATATGGAGAGCCGTTGTCAAAGGAATCAAAGTTCCTATGATTACCAACTCAAAAGGAGAATCAATGTTCAAAGATGAGTATGACTACATCGATGAAGAAAAGATAAACTTCGCCATCAATGGCAAAGCATTCGATATTCTCTCAAGTGCTCTTACCACCACCGAGCTCATAAGACTCCAAGGTCTTGAAACAGCCCATAAAGCATGGAAAAGGCTTGAATTGATAGACGAAGGGACTGATCAAGTAAGAATGGCCAAAAGACTTATGCTCATGAAGGAATATGAAATGTTCAGGATGAAAAGCGGTGAAAAAATTGAGGTGACAGTTGACCGATTCACACGAATAGTGAATCAACTCTCCATGGTGGACAAGAAAATCTCAAACGAAGACCTTGTCTCAAAACTCCTCAACTATTTGCCAAGAGAATGGACACCTAAAGTCACCGCCATCACCGAATCAAAGAACCTCAAGACTCTTACCCTTGATGAGCTATCCAGTAATCTTCTTACTCATGAAATTCTTATTTATGAACAAAATAGGATGAACCCTATCAAGCCCACACAAACATCACACAAAGGATTGGTGATAGAGTCCGATGAATCGGATGAGGAAGTTGCTCTTCCAGTGAGAAAATTTAGAAGAATGGCAACAAGAAATAAGGCTCAAGCAAGAAAGTTTTTTAAGAGACCACCCAAGAAAAAAGAAGCAAGTGAAAATTGCTATAGGTGTAGTTGACCCGGTCACTTCATTGCCGATTGCCACGTCAAGGAGCCGCAAAAGCAAAAAAAGAGAAGGTCTTTCCTCAAAAGAAGAAAGCCCTCAATGCGGAGGTAACCACGTGGGATGATCTCCTCTCTGAATTGGAAGGAGAAGAAAGTGAAGATCAAGATGTTGGACTTGTTGCAATAGTTGAAAATCCAAAGGCTCAACATACTTGTCTCATGGAAATTGAAGATGACCTTGAGGTAAATTCTAATCCTTCTAATTTATAAGATGAAATAGGGGATTTGCAAGATTATTTTAAAAAACTGAATTTAAAGTATAAACATTTGAAGAAAGAGTTCAAGAAGTGCATTTTAGAAAATAAGAGCTTGCATGATAAGAACATTTTGATGTTTCAAGATCATGACATCATACTCACTATGCATAAATCCGTAGCTCTTGAAAATGTGGAAATTAGGAAAGAATGTGTGAAACTAAGGTTAAGCTTACAAAGACTAACTAATGGTAAAAATAATCTAGATAAATTACTTGAAAACCAAAGAATTGGAAATGATAAATCCGTTTTAGGATTTAATTCATCACAATCTTCCACTAAGCCTAAGTCATTAAAGAAAAAGGCAAACAAGAGAAAAACACAACATGACTCATCATCTTATAAACCAAGGCATGAACCCACTTGTTTTCATCGTAACAAAGTAGGACATGTGAAGATTGCATGTAAAGCTAGATTTGGAAGTATGTATGTTTGGAAGCCTAAGGGTCGACAGACTAACCCTAAAGGACCAAACCATCAAAGGGTACCAATGCATAAATCTCTTGGTTTTGTAGGCACTCAAAATAAATGGAGTAGCCAAAGAAGAAGGAACCAAATGGCTCATGGACAGCGGATGTTCAACACACATGACCGGAGACAAAACTTTGTTCACCAAGCTCAAGCTCCAAGATGGTGGAACAGTGCATTTTGGCAATGGAAGAGCCAAAATCCTTGGACATGGAGAAATTGGTAACTCTTCTTTTACTATTAATAATGTATAATATATAGAAGGGCTTAAGTATAACTTGATAAGTGTTAGCCAACTATGTGATGCTAATTTTCAAGTTAAATTTGTGAAAAGAAATTGCATTGTGAAAAAGAATGATAAGACTGTTTTTGAGGCTATAAGGAAAAATGATGTTTATAAATTTATCACACATGATTTGATACCACACGAAGTTTCTTGCCTAGTTTCCAAAAATGATTTGACTCAACTATGGCACAGACGACTTGGACATATTAGTTTTAAAAATTTTAGAGATTTGCAAAAATGAAAAGGTCCAAGGTCTTCTAAAATTGAATTTCGAAAACCATGGATTATGTGACACTTGTCAAAAGGCAAAACTTGTTAAAACAAGTTTCAAGCCCAAAAGTGAAATCTCCACCACCAAACCTCTACAATTGCTTCATATGGATTTGTATGGGGATATTGGTACTGCAAGTCTAGGTGGAAAGCATTATACCTTTGTGGTCGAAGACGATTTCTCTAGGTACACTTGGATAATGTTTTAGATAAAAAGAATGATGCATGCCAAGAGTTTATAAAACTTTGCAGGAGATTAGAAAATCAAAAAGAAGACACAATCAAAGAAATTAGAAGCGATAGAGGTGGTGAGTTTGATAGTGAGTTTCAAGAATTTTGTGTATCCAAATGGTATGGACACAATTTCTTGGATCCAAGAACTCCTCAACAAAATGGTGTTGAAGAAAAAAAAAATAGAACACTCCAAGAAATGAGTAGAGCCATGCTAAATGAATTTGAGCTACCCAAGTATTTTTGGGCCGAAGCGGTAAACACCGCTTGTCATATGATCAATAAAGTTTATTTGAGACCATCTCTCAAAAAGACTCCTTATGAGCTTTGGAAAGGTAGAGTACCAAATATTGGTTATTTCAAGGTATTTGGTTGTAAGTGTTTTATACTTAACACGAAAGATAACTTGGATAAACTTGATTTCAAAGTAGATGAAGGAATCTTTATGGGATATGCTCAAATAGCAAGGCATTTAGAGTATATAATAAAAGGAGTATGAAAATTGAAGAGTCAATTTATGTCAAGTTTAGTGAACTTCTTGAGGATGAACCACGCATAAATGATGATGATGATGAGGAAATAATTGAAGGAAGCCACATAGAAAAATTTGAGATTCCAAAAGGGAATATTGTCATTGACCTTAGGATTGATCCACTTGAACCTAAAATTGAAAATGAAGAAGTAGGAGGAGACACTTCAAATTTACCGGATTCATATAAATATAAGAAAGATCACCCAAAAGAACTAATACTAGGTGAACAAGTCAAAGCATAATGACAAGAAGAAAATTTAATAAAAATGCCTTCATCTCACAAGTTGAGCCTAAAAATATAAAAGAGGCAATAAATGATGAAGATTGTGTATTAGCTAAGCAAGAAGAGCTAAATCAATTTGAACGGAATGATGTTTGGGAATTAGTGGCTAAATCTAGTCATCACCACATAATTGGCATTAAATGGGTATTTAGAAACATCACTAGAAACAAAGCTAGGTTAGTAGCTCAAGGATATAGACAAGAAGAAGGCATAGATTATGATGAGACATTTGCCCCCGTAGCTAGGTTAGAAGCTATTAGGATGCTATTAGCATATGCTTGCTATAAGGATTTCAAACTATATCAAATAGATGTGAAATCCGCATTCTTGAATGGAATAATTCAAGAAGAGGTATATGTAGCTCAACCACCGGGGTTTGAAAATCATGATTATCCAAACCATGTATTTAAACTCAAAAAGGCCCTTTATGGATTTAAACAAGCTCCTAGGCCATGGTATGAAAGATTAAGTAACTTCCTACTTGAAAATGAGTTTTCAAGAGGAAAAGTCGACACTAGTCTTTTTATTAAAGAACAAGGAAACCATCAATTGCTTGTTCAAATTTATGTGGATGATATTATATTTGGTGCTACTAATGATTCTCTTTGTGAGCATTTTGCAAAATTGATGGAAGGAGAATTTGAGATGAGCATGATGGATGAACTCAATTACTTCCTTGGTCTTCAAATCAAACAAACTCAAGATGGAGTATACATATATCAAACAAAGTATACTAAAGATTTACTCAAGAAGTACAAGTTTGAGGATGGAAGAAGTGTGAGCACACCAATGAGTACAAGTACAAAGCTTGATAAAGATGAAAAAGGAAAGCCGGTTGAGGTAACCAAATATAGGGGTATGATTGGTAGTTTACTTTATTTGACCGCTAGTAGACTGGATATTTTGCATGTTGTGTGTTTATGTGTTAGATTTCAAAGTATGCCTAAGGAATCGCATCTAGTTGCCATTAAATGTATTTTTAGGTATTTGAAAGGAACCTTGAACTTTGGGTTGTTTTATCCCAAAAATAGATGTTTTGATTTAAAAGAGTATAGTGACTCCGACTACGTCGGAAACCTAGTTGATAGAAAAAGCACCTCCGAAACATGCCAATTCCTTGGAGATTGCTTAGTTTCTTTGTTCTCCAAGAAACAAATTAGTGTGTCACTTTCAACGGCAGAATCCGAATATGTATCGGCCGCTTTGTGTTGTGCGCAACTAATTTGGATGATCAACACCTTAAATGATTACAATGTTAAGTTTGATAAGGTCCTCATCTTATGTGACAACACATCAGCCATAAGTATAGCATCCGGTTCACCATAGTAGGACGAAACATATTGAAGTAAGGCATCACTTTATAAGGGATTGCATTAAAAAAGGATTGGTATGCATTGAATTTGTTCCAACCAATGACCAACTAGAGGATATATTTACCAAATCCCTTCCTACTGAGACATTCAAGTCCATTAGAATGAGATTAGGAATGATAAACAATGTTTAGAGGGTTAAAATTACAAATTTCAAAAAGGGGCATACATGGATCGATCTATGTATTAAAAGGAGAGATCCACGTATGTCGATCTCTGACGTCGATCGATCGACGTCAACGATTTCTGCACTTTTAAGTTCAGTCAGAAATGCAAACCTCTTCATTTCTAACCTACAAAATTGATCGAAGTCCCTCAAGAACACTGCGCCTCCCTCTCCAAAAATTACCCCTCTTCAATTTCATCTCCAAATCAAAATATGATCATATTCACACTCGGTTTTCATCTTCTACCCTCATATTCTTATATTCTCTCAAGAAAAATCCTCAAATTTGTGTCATAGTTTCCTCAAAAATGTCTTCAAAAAGCAAAAACACCACAAAAAGGCCAAGATAACTAGAAGTGGAGGAGAAGGGTCAAGCAATCCTCCTCATGGACAATCTTCTCAATCTCAAACTCAACCTAGGAGGAAACAATAAATGGATGAAAGCCAAGCCCAAGTGTTGGCCGAAATTAGAAGTGGGCTAACCTTCTCAAATTTCTCCTGGATCAAAACTAGAGAAGCCAAAGATGCATTGAATGAACTATACCCACCAGGACATGTGTGGCACATTACTAGACATTCTCAAATGTTATATGACAAATGGGATAATGAAGAGAGGGCAACTATTCCACTCAAATTGCTTAGAATCAATGATATTGTAAGCAATAATGAGTTGAGTCCTATCATTGAGTGGTTGGATGTCGAACAATGGAGAAGTATTTGGCATGAAAGAGAGATGGACAAAATGTACACTAGGTATACTAGGCTATTCTATGCAAATTTGTGGGTTCAATACATTAATTATCTTCCTTTAGCCTTGCACACTATCATTGATGGAAATCACGTTGAATGGGATGTTGCAAATATTTGTGAGTTGTTTGGAGTCCCAAATGAAGGGATTTTTGAGTGTGATGTGTGGAAGTGGGACATGGCAAGATGGAGAGTCACTGAGGATGAAGTGAAAACATTCCTAGGTTACCATCCCACTAAAAACACAAATGACATGCCCTTGGTATACCGAACTCTACTTGCCATTGTTACCTTTTGTAGAAGTGACAAGTCCGCTAAAGGGTCTAGTAACTTGGATTTCTACATTGCCTACAGAATAGCCAACCGTGAGAGAGTCAACTTTGGAGAGCTATTTATGACGAATGTGATTGAGGCTGCAACGAAGCAAAACAAAGATCTCCCCTATAGTAATCTTATATATAGGATGCTTGTGAAGTTAGGGGTATATGTAGAAGACACGGATGTTGACCAAATCACACATAAGGATTTTTATGATAAGGTCAACATACATCAAATACTAAAGGCTAGGAAAGAAGCCATAAAAGGACAGGCATAACCGGAAGAAGCGGATGAAGACATGGACGCTCCGGACGAGGCACCTATTCCTGAACCCGACACCTAAGAAGCACCTAGTGACTTAAGCTCAAGTGTTCCGGAACTTCAAGCTCAAGTTACTAGTCTTCAGCAGGAGGTAGGTGAGCTACGAGGCAAAGTAACAATGCACGAGTCACAGTTTGCCAAGCTTAAAGCAAAAATGAAGGCGTACATCCCTGGAATAACGTTCTCATCCGACGAAGACTAGGACTCTTCTTCATAGCTCGCTCCCCATTTATCCCTGTTTTTGATTCTAGCTTAGTCTTTATTGACTTATGTATTTGATAAACTTGGTTGTGTTTTGAAGTTTAATGAAGTAGTATGTTTCTCATTTTTTTGATGCTTTCAAAAAGGGGGAGAAATGTGTGTGTGGCTTATTGTTTATTGCTTGCATATGAATCTTGATGCTTGCTTGATATTTGATGGCTTTGATATTAACTTTGTTGATGGCTAGTGAAAAGAGGAAACGGAGAATTTGATGCATGATTAGTTTAAGGGGAGTCTTTTGGTGCATAATTGGTTAAAGGTGAGCATTTTGATATCTTCATTGAAGTTGTAAGATCATGTTCACATTGGTTATTACGGAAAATATAAAATGCATATACAGAGGGGGAGATTGAAAATTTCAAGTTTGAAACACCTAGTTAGTTCAAATGAAGCAAAAACATCTTTTAAAATCTTGGTTTTTGAAATCATCAAAAAGGGGGAGATTGTTGGAATATGAAATGTTTTGATGATGTTAAAAGATGTTTTGAATGGCTAAAATGGAAATTCACACTTGGAGTTTGAAGCAAAATGAGAAAAACACACTGTGAGACGTCAATCTCTCACATGAATCGATTGATGTATACATCAGTTCTTCAGGAAGAGACATGGATCGGTCTATATGGAGATTGTGCAAGTTTGGAGCTTTCTGTCCAACGTCAATTGCTCAGCTAGGAGGACATCGATAGATCGACGTCACGTGAGTCTCTTAGGAAGAGACGTCGATCGATCGATGTCAGGCAGTGTCAAAACCAGAAAGTTTCTGGAAGACATCGATCTCTCAGTCAAGAGACATCGATCAATCGATGTACATGAGTCTCTCAAAGGAGGGACATCGATCGATCGATGTGCTGCAGTTTCAAAACTGCAGACTTTCTGGAAGACGTTAATCTCTCAGCACAGGCACATGGATCAATCGACGTCTCTCAGAATTCAAAATTTTTTGAACGTTAGAACAAAATCCAAGGGAGATTTATGATGTTTTCCCTCTCCAATCTTGCTCAAATTTCTTGTAGACTTTACTCCAACATACTACATGATTCCTTGACTATTTTATCCATGTCTAAGATTCTCTAGGGTGGTTATTAAGGATCAAATCACTCCATAGGGTCGCTAAAGACTATTTGGACATTATCTTGACATTTGATGTAGTTGAAGACATGATGGAGGCTTCAAAAAACGTGATGAACATCATCTATAAATGGAAGAAGCTTGGATGAGGTAAATACATACTTTCACCATCATCAAGCTTCATTATTCATTGTTTTATACTTCTCTCATATTTGTAAAAATGCTTAAAGCTTGTTAAGCCTTTCTTTGTTCTTCATTGTTGTATATTGAGAGATAGAGAGTCTAACACAAGAGGAACCATAAATATTGATCTCTTGCTTGTGTTTAGAACAGTGAGAAAGTGTGGATCCCCACTACTTCTTTCAACCCACTGTGAGAAAGTTCTTGAGGGAACTTTGTTGAAGTTGTGAGGTAGCAAGAAGTTGTTCTTGCTAGAGCTATAGTTGTTGTAGTTGCACAAGTGTATTTTGTGCAAGAAGTTGTTGTTGTTGTTGCTTACACTAAGGTGTTAGTGTAAGTATTGATGTGGTTGTTCTTATTAGCTTTGATAAGAAGAGTAGTTGTTGAAAATCCACTTTGGCAACAAAGTGGTAGTGGAGTAAAATCATTTACGATTCGAACCACTCTATATCTGGTGTACTTATTCATTGCCTCTCATCTCACATTCTTGCTTTGATTTTGAATTCCATTTGAGTTGAGCCAAACAAGAAAATTCCACAACATCGTCAAACACTCTATTCACCCCTCCTCTAGAGTGTGTTACGGACCTAACATATCAGAGCTGCTCTGATTCAAATTTACCTACAAATCCATACTCTGTTTTCTACAATTAAAATATCTTCATCAAAATGACTACACCCTCCAGCGCGACTGAATCTACTGAGGCCACTGCTACCTCTGAACAATTATCAGGAGTAGTGCGTGGTCATCAGCTCACTGATGATTCTTCTATAACCATTGCCAGTCACAAGCTAAATGGAGATAACTACCTCTCATGGTCTCGAGGGGTAGAAATGTAGATCACCAGTAAAGACAAGGAAGAATATTTATATGGGACAGTTCCTGTTCTATCCGAAACTGATGCAAGCTTCCGTCTATGGAAGTCAAAAAACAGTATGATAATGTCTTGACTGATATGTTCTATGCAGGTAGATATTGCTGATGATTTTATAATGTACAAAACTGCAGCAGAAATATGGGCTGTAGTCAAGGAAATGTATTCCAAACAGGATAACATCTCAGAATTATACGAAGTTGAAGCTCATCTTCATGAGTTGAAACAGGGAAATCTTGTTGTCCACAAATACTACACAATACTTACCAAATCATGGCAGCAAATTAGTACTTTTGAAGTACATCAATGGTCCTGCACCACTGATGTTGCCCTTTACAAAGAAATCACAGAAAGGAAGCGGGTCTTCCGTTTCCTAACTGGACTAAACCAGGATTTGAGACTACACGAAGTCGAATCTGAGTACAAAACCACTACCAACCTTGAAGGCTGTCTTCGCTGAAATAAAACACGAAAAAAGCCCGAAGAAGGTCATAATGGGAGGATATGCCGCTGTAGAATCCTCTGCATTCTATTCTGAAAAGCCAGCAGAAGTATCTGGACTGGGCACATTTTGATTGTGTATTCCATTTATAAGTCATAGCATCTCCCACAAGTTATTTTAGAATTCAAGCCTTGAAATGTGAAAATTGCAATCCCCTTCCCACTTGACATCACCATCCTACAAAACAATAGATTCCTCTTGATTATTAATTTATCACCACTAAACATCTCAACACTCACAACACGTGGCACTCATTCAGCGACAGCTCTTGCTACATGCATAATAGTGGATAAAACACAAGAAAACACTTGACAATCTCGACATGCAAAGACCAAAACCACATTGTATAAGAACATTCCATTCACATAAATTAAGGGGAGTCTAACATTCTCTACAAACATTGAATACCAAAACACTCAAAGAGATAGGTTCTCTGTTTTTCATTATTAAACATAGAAAATCATCTATGATTGACTTGATTATAGGATGGTTTTCCCAGAGGATAAACTCTGGGACCTCTAACGTTATTTGTCTTGCATATTCTAGTCACAAATTCAAGAGAATTTCAATCAACATTCTAGTTAAAGATACGGTGATAAATCCAGCTTTGCCATTTTTGCGTTAGAAGGAGGGCCTCGTTACCCTTGTTTTCTCATTATTTTCCAGCAAATTTAGTAAAAATGGTTAAAACAAATCCTCATCAATAAAATCTTCTCATCATCAGAGAAATAGATGCATCAACCATCCATTAGAGCTGGACTTTAACGGATAAGGTGCTGACCATAATCAGAATCCTAGAGTCATTATTCCTGAGGGCCAGATCCATGCAATCCAACGTGTATTACAAAAGATGAGAGTATTTCAAGCTATAATAGAGCAGATTAATGGAAAAGCACCAGAGGTGCCACACGCAATTGATGAGCCTTCACATCATCATCAAGGAAGACAAAGATCTGAGGAATATTCCTCAAGGCCAAGGAAAAAATACATGAAGGATGCAAGAAGTGGCAAAGGAAAAAAGTCTCAAAATGATGCCTCTCCTCCTAGAATAAATAACTTAGGGGTTAGGTATCATCAACAAAAGCATGTTAATAGAGCTTTGCAGCCTTTGTATCTCTATAGAGTTTCGAAGATGAGTCATCTCTAGGATATTGAGGTTATACTCAAGCTGTGTAGAAGAGTCCATTTATAGAAGATATAGATGAATTTGTTGCCATTGATAACTTTAAAGTGCCAAAGATTGATACCTACGATTGCACCTATGATCCACATATCATGTCTTCCAATTTCAAACAATAATGAATCTGAAGAATGTTCCGGATCCTTTAAGATAAAATTTTTTTTCTAGTTTATTTGAGGGGTAAAGCGTGGAGATGGTTCGAAGAGATACCAGCTTTGTCCATATATTCTTTTAGGCAACTAGCTCACCAGCTCTTTCCCGCAACTTGTTCGATTCTCTATCTACTAATCATGAATATCTAAACTCTTTTGCATGTCCGCTAATTCTATTCTAACCTAACTTCCTTGCCTTCCCTTCCCCCTAGTTGTTTAAATAATTAGCCTTAGTGTTGTTAAGTTCCTTGCTTCAGGGAAGATAGAAGCACGGGTTACTTTTTTTTATACAGGAACAACGGCCAAACCAGCCCATTAAGGTTAAGGAAAGGAAGTCCTAAACCTATAAGAGAGATTCTTTCTTCTACTACACGCTTAGGGGATCCGATCAACCAAGGAAAAAGTCGTAATGTCATGTTGATGCTAGAAAGCTTGGTTCTGTGAATGAAATTCCAAAAGAGAGGACCTACCTAGGGTCAGTCAAGTGTTGACACCGAATTAGGAAAGAATTTCCTTCCTTCTCAATGTCCGGATGAACATGCATTCTTTTCGATACAGTATGGTAGACTTATAACCAATCCAATCGGAAACCTTAATTCGAGAGATCAAACTAGCTTAGCTAGGATCGAGGATTCACGCCTTCCCTGGAAGGGAAAGGTCCGCTCCAAATGAAAAGACTCCATCGCAGCAGACCGCTATAGAAACCCCCTCAAAGGCAGCTACATATAGATGAATGAGGATCAATATCGTTCCGGTCAGTTCAAAAAATAGAAGTTTACGTGGAAAGAACACCAAGCAATGGACACGGGTTGAATAGGCTGCTTG
>AP025064.1:33899237-33911762 GCA_036186865.1 Eustoma russellianum
GAGCCTATGAATGTGCAGCCTTTATCTTATTATACGATATACCACCAGCTCTTTCCCGCAACTTGTTCGATTCTCTATCTACTGATCGTGGATATCTAAACTCTTTCTCATGTCCGCTAATTCTATTCTAACCTAACTTCCTTGCCCTCCCTTCCCCCTGGTTGTTTAAATAATTAGCCTTAGTGCTGTTAAGTTCCTTGCTTCAGGGAAGATAGAAGCACGGGTTACTTTTTTTTATACAGGAACAACGGCCAAACCAGCCCATTAAGGTTAAGGAAAGGAAGTCCTAAACCTATAAGAGAGATTCTTTCTTCTACTACACGCTTAGGGGATCCGATCAACCAAGGAAAAAGTCGTAATGTCATGTTGATGCTAGAAAGCTTAGTTCTGTGTTTAAGTTTCAATTTGTGTCGTCATGACCTTTTGTAAATAACTTTTCTCATTTGATGTTTGAGACAAGGACCTGAAGAGTATGTCCAATACATGCAAAGGTTTACTAATGAGTCCTTATAAGTCGAAGATCGCAATGATGGAGTCATGGTTGCAACTTTTACAAATGGCTTGAAACCATGTCTTCTTTTGTCAATTCGCTACATCCCAAGTCCTTGTGAGCATGTCTGGAGAAAGATCATCAATTTTCCTGAGGTGAGGAGGCAAATAGCTTGAAGAAAGAAGTCGAAAAGGCTTATTGGAAGGGTAGTTGATCTGATCGAAGAAAGATAGTCGGAAGATTAGAGAGGGAATGGAAATGCCTTTGATTGATTAGGAGGTAAAGGTAAAGAAGGGTTACCTCTTTTAGCTTCTAAAGAACGTGTCCTAGCTGTAGAAAAACATGGGTTCAAGAAGATCCAAATCTATTATTCGGACCGAGATTTAAAAGGAATCTCAAGCTATATTGTAAGTAACACTAGGACATTGGATATGACACAGAAAATTATAGGCAACTGGAAAAGGCTATCGAGAACTTGATTGAAAAAGGTCATCTCAGACAATCTTATGACCCAAGATCAAGTTTGCATGGTCAGTTAGATTTTCGCCGACCTTCACCTAAAGAAAGATATCAAGAAAAGCAACGTTATCGTCAAAATAAAGACAATGAACCATAAGTAAATGCATTTATATTTACAATCTCTAATGGATCTGGTTTGCATAGAAGGTCAAAATCAACAAGTGCAGATAACTAGGACAAATCATCTGATAAGAAGGTTAAGCTATCGAATAAGCTAAAAATATGGACCAAAGGATCCAATATCCTTGGGATATAGAAATGAAGGGTTGGTGAGTAATGTTATTATCAGTTTAACTTAAGACAATATATTCAAAGTTTGAAGAGTTTATATTGACACAAAAAGCACAACCAATGTCATGTACTATAATATTTGGATCTTCAGGAGAGGCAGTTTAGCCAGTAGGTCTGAGGAACATTGTTAGTGACTTTCAGGGAGTTTCGAGATGTAAAACCATATGGATTAATTTTGTCGTTGTAAATGAAAGATCGTCTTACAACATTTTTCTAGGGAAGCTGACGTTAATCGAATTAGAGGTAATAGTATCTTCCGTGCATGTCAGCATAAAATTTTCAACCCGAGATAGGGTGGGCCACTTTGCATGGAGATCTTCAGGTGGCACAGACCTGTTACACAATTGCTGTTAAAGGGAAATTTCCTTTGCAGCAGGTCATCATTGATGACATTCTACCTCCGAGTGAGGAAAAATTAGTTTGATAACGTGATCTAATATTTTGTCTTATATCCTAATAGGCCAAATAATGTCATCATGATCAAGACTTGGATGCAAATTGAGCTATTACATAAACTTCAAGATTTTATAATGGAGTTTGCAATCATTTTGGCGTGGATGGTGGAAGACATGCCAAGAATTCCGACAACGGTTATGGATCACAAGCTCAATATGGATCTGAAATCTAAACTGGTTAAGCAAAAGGAGAGAAAGTTTGCTCTTGAAAAAAAATAAAGTTGCCGTTGAGGAGGTCGACAAGCTGTTGATTGTCATGTTCATCGTTAAAGTACCCTATCCGATCTGGTTGTGAGATCTTGTGGTGGTGACCAAGCTAGATAACAGCTGGAGAATGTTTATAGACCACACATATTTAAACAAGGCTTGCACCAAATATTGCTATCCGCTATCAAAAATCGATCGATTGGTGGATTCAATAGTACGGCATGAAGTTTTCAATTTCCTGGATGCCTTCAAGGGTTATCATCAAATTGCTATGGCAAAAGAAGATAAGGATAAAACATCTTTTACTACTGAGGTACGCAGTTTTTACTACGTTACCATGCTAATAAGATTAAAGAATAAATGAGCTACTTAACAAATAATGGTAACCAGATCGACAAGATGATGGAAGTTCATATCGACGGTACGCTCATCAAGAGCATGACTCCTGATATCCATATTCAAAATCTGAGAGAGATCTTCATTATTTTCAAAGATTCAAAAAATAAGATTAAACCCCAAGAAGTGTACCTTTGAAGTCCGCAATAGAAAATTCTTAGGGTAAATGGTGTCAAAAGAAAAGATTCAGGAAAATCCTAACAAAGTTGAACATTTAAAAGAAATGCATCCACATCAAATCATTAAAGAGGTGCAAAGGTTGACTGGAAGAATAGCAGCTTTAAATAGGTTTTTGGCTAGGTAGACAGAAAGATCACTCCCGTTCTTCCAAGTTCTAAAATGAATCATTATTCCACTGGATGAAAAATGTAAGCATGCCTTTGATGGCTTGAAAAATATCTGGAAGAATTGCTTACATTAAATTCGCCAATTCCAAACGATTGTTTGTATATTGGGTTGTTTTCGATGAGGCAGTTAATGTAGTCTTACTTAGAGAGGAAGATGCCATTCAAAGGCCAATTTATTTCATGAGTAGGACTCTACATAGACGTGAGATCAGATACTCAAATATAGAGAAGATATTTTTGGCATTGGTAATAGCTGCGAGGAAGCTTGGGCCATACTTTCATGCTCATCTTATCTTGGTGGTAACGAATCAGCCTCTAAAATAATTCTGTCAAGGCTAGAGAAGTCAAGTCATATAACCAAGTGGATCGTGGAATTATGAGAATACCACTAGTGTAGTAGGTTTCCTAATCATAAGCCGAAAAGGGAAGAGTGTAGGACCTTCAAGGCACCACTAGAAGGGGGGTTGAATAGTGGGTGTGGAAAATTTGGTTTTTAAATTTGTTTTAAACCAAAAACCCAACTTCTGAAAACAGTTTCTGTTTTTAGGACCTGTTTTGAAACGTTTTGAAAACTAGGTTACATGTCTTCAAAAATTATGAAATTTGGAGAGATCTTAGTCTCAGATGTTCTGAGTATCTTCTAAAAATTTCAGATTAAAATTCAACCTTTAATCCTTTCAAAAATCGTTGGTGGTCAGATTGCAATCTACCAGAAACGGTAGTCTGACTTGAAAAATTTATCCTGATTAAACCGTGGCTCCAAATGATCTGAAAATTTAATGACAAACCCCTTTCTATATTTATTTAATTGGGTTGAAACAGTTTTGAAAATTTCTTTTGAGAAGTTAGTCAAATACGTTCAATGTCTCAACCTTTGCAAGCCTGAAAATTAGACTGCCCTTGTCTCAAAACTTTTGATGTTTGGATGACTATACTTGTCCAAAAGGGTTGAAACTTGTGCCAAATGAACCTTAACACGTGTGGCTATGATTCTGGAAATTTTCGTGATTTTTGAAATTCGATTGGTATTTTTAAGATCGTGACGAAAACGATGCACTGTGCTGGAATTTGAAAGTAAGTGCTGAAAGGTAAAGAACACAAGGAATTTTATACTGGTTCGGTTAAATCAACCTACTCCAGTCTTCGAGGACACCTTCCTCGGTTATCACTAATCACAAAACAACAAACAACACCTTACCACACAGGGTTGATGGAGTTACACACCAACTCTAACCCTTTAAAAACCTTGTAATTGATTACAATGATCACGAACACCACCACCTAGCGGATGCAAGATTGATCACACCTTGATCAATCTTTTACAACAATATTGCGTATATGGTGGTATATATGAATCCTATTCAATATGTATGAATATGAATACAATAGGCTTTTAGAGAGAAGAAGAAAGAAGTGTAGAAACATTTTTGCTCTCTTGGACTTGTAAGACTTTTCTTGTCTTTTGTTTGCTCTCTTTCTTTCCTTTTTATCAACAATGGCCGCCCCCTTTTTTTGTTCTTCCCCTTGAAAGTTATCTTTTAAGTCCTTGGAAGAATATCTTGCATCATTGTGACATTCACTTGCTTACTTGGCAACTCCTCATTGGATGATCATTATAGCCTTGCTTACTTGGCACTCATTGATTGGATGAAAGTTGACATCATTTGATGACTATATAATTCTGAAAATAACACTTAAAAACATGTGCCAATTAGCCATAAAAATGTTGCCATAAGTCACATAATAAATTCCATAAAATTTGCAAAACAATTCATCACCATTAACCATGCTAAAATCGACCATCTTGATTTTTCCACATGCTGAAATTTTCAGCATGTGTGATATTCACACAATATTCAAAACATTTCCATGTTGATATTAGATTAATTCCTTGTAAATAAAGAATCAAATATGTTGAATTACAAGACAAAATTCGGCCATATACATTCAACACATGCTGAAATTTTCAGCATGTATGATATTTTAAATATCATCACAATATTTCCTTAACATCTTCAAAACATTGCCATTTTATCTTCCAATCAATCCATTCAATGTGAAAGAAGTAAATATGGCACAATTAAGCCTAAGAAATTCGGCCATTATAGCACACACATGCTGAATTTTCAGCATGTGTCATATATGTGACATAGTTTGAAATATTACCTTGTGTAGCTCCCTCCTTTATGTCATCAACCTTGTATACTTCATTCTTGGACAATCAAGATGCCAACAAAGCTCCACATATGCTCCAACAAGGCTGAAGTGGCGTGTGATGTAGCTTGTACATGTGCTGAATTTTATTTTTGTAAACTTTGTAAAACAGTGCACAATAATTATACACATATGGTATATTCCAATCAGCCCTTAATTGATTTTTCTAGAACACTTTAGAATTTATAGAGTATGTAAAAAGTGTCTAGCTACATGTTATATGTCATGCCAAAAATGTTCCATGTGTCGTGTTCGTAGAAGACCGAATTTTCAACTTTTGTCGATTACGCGATTTTTCTCCGATTGAATTCAAAATTTTTGCATATGTTATATATATTATGTCACACATAATATACATAGAATAACTTGAAAATTCAGCTCTAATGGCTGAAGTAAGTGGCTCCTCATGTGCTTAAAAAGTTAAATTTGAAATCTCCACAATTTGGCCTAAATTGAGGGTGATTTGTGTGTGCCAACATATGATGATTTTATAGATGAATATAACATGTAGACCACGAAATTTTTGGTCATTTTGAAGTGTAGGGGCTGGTCATCTATATATGGCAAGTATGTGACACGTTGGCGAAGTTTCGGTATTCACCCGATACGACAATTTTTGGTTTAGAACCTTGTAACGTGTCGTAATAATTTTGTCATCATCATGACTTATATCATATGATATAAGACCTGAATATACTCATTAATATGAGATAAATATAGTGGTGTGATGTTAACGTACATTCGTAAAATATATAACGTGTCGGTAGTACGTTGGAATATATGTGTATAGTGCCTTTTTAAAAAAATCTAAATTTATATAATATATATATATATAAGGCGTGTTTAAGGTGTAGGAGAAACTTTCCATTCTTCAATTTGTTGCCTTTGTGCCTTCTCCAAATATGGCTTCCTTTAATGAACTACTTAGTTCATTTAACTAAGTTTTTCACATAATGAACTAGTTTAGTTCATTAATGGTGGCACCTGAAAATAATTCAAACACAACAAATTTTCGCCCTTTGATGTAAGCCTTAAAGCTTCATGTCTCGTTAGTACGGCAACATTATATATGAACTATATAAGACAGGTTTCATGTAAAAACGTGTCAAGTCATAAAATGTGTCATGCATTTCTTTAGTATACGTTATTTAAATCATATATTTTGTAATCACTCAAACCTCTTTTTCTCAACAAAGAGTTCGAATATACATTAAAATTCGACTTTGTAACTACCAACAATGAGGCCGAGTATGAAGTTTTGATCGCTGGTTTAAGTCTTGCAAAGAAGCTAGGGGCTTAAAATATTAAAGTTTATAGTGATTCTCAAGTCATTACAGCACATGTAAATGGGGATTACAAGTCTAAAGAGAATTAGACAAAGAAATATCTGTCGAAGGTTGAGCAACTCAAAGCTATGCTTGAAAATTTTGAAAACGAGCACAATCCTTGCTCAAACAATTAAAGGGCCAGTGCTTTATCTCGTTTAACATCTTCTACTCCAACAACGTTAAGAAAGAAAATTACGATGAAGCTCATCAAGCGCTAAGCTTATGAGCAATTTGAGGTCTAAAAGTGGATTACAAAACTATCTAGATGGTCGAAATCATAAGTTTATTAATACATAGAATTATGCCGCAAGAAAAGTAAGCAGCTCAAATGCTTCACATTAAAGCAACTCGGTATACCATATTCGACGGAGTTCTTACAGAAGATCTTTCTCTCAACCTTGGCTAGTATGTGTTTTAGAAGAAGAAAATGAGTATATTCTCATGGAGTTTCACATGGGAAACCACTCTCTAGCTCAGAAGTGCTTACTTGGTGGGTATTATTGGTTGACCTTACACAGTGTACTGAGTTATACATCACGCAACGTTTCACCTTGGTCTCTCATCTTGAGGCAAATGCTCAAACTAAACTTGCCAACAAAAATGTAAAAGAAGGGTTGAAGAAATGGTTGGAACGAGCATGAGAGGATGGGTTGATGAGCTTCCCAGTATATTATGTTTTTATTGAAAAACTCCTTCCACCTCAACAAAGAAAACCCCAACTTCTCTTGTTTATGGATTAGAAGCGGCGATACCAGCCAAAATTGGTCCTTTTACGACCAGGATTGAAAACTATTTAGATCAAGACAACAATCGAACCTTATTTTTAATCTCAACGAATTAGAAGAAAGAATGGATAGAGCTCATATGAACATGGAAAAGTACAAGAACATTATTCTCAGTATTACAATGCAAGATTCTGGCAGAAATTATTCAAGGTCGAAGATATTGTTCTTAGGAAGACGTCACCCAATCAGGTTGGACCATTTGGAAAATTAGACCCTCAATAGGAAGGTCCACATCGTATTTTCAATGCCTTTTCCTTTGGAGCTTATAAGTTAAAAACTTTAAATGGTAGAACTCTGTCAAAAGCGTGGTATGTATCAAATTTGGAACCTTTTCGTATATAATATGTAAGATTTTTCTTCCGAAGAAATCAGGTTAAAACTTTTATTTATTTTTGGCTATTCATTTATTTACAGGTAGAAATAGGTCAACCACAAAGCAAAGCTATATAAATAGGTCTCAATTCTCTTATATACAAAAGAATTATCCAAACTATAGCTTCAACATGATGATATCCTTCCCAGAAAAGGAACTTTATTGGAGCAGGTTTTCCAACCTAATGATTACTGCATGTCCTAATCATTCTTCCCAAACAAGAGACTCTAGCGGAGCATGTCTTCCAACGTAATGATTATGGCAGGTCCTAACCTCCTTGCCAGACAATGGACTTTTCCAAAGCAAAGCTTCCAACTCAATTATTACAGTAGGTGTAAATCATGTTCTCTCATTCAAAGGAGTTTAACGAAGCAAAACTTCGTGTAGATTACTGGAACATGATTTTTGAACTTGAGGTCATGTGTTCGAGCCACGGAAACAGCCGCATGCACAAAGTGTAGGGTAAGGCTACGTACATCGGATCGCAAAATGATCCGGCCCCTTCCTGGACCCTACGCAAACACGGGAGCCTAGTGCACCTAGAAATATATTTTACTAATACATACACTATTTCAGGGGGCTATACTGATATATTTAGCTTAGCTTTAATTATGCCAACCTTATTGGAGTGGCAAAATTGATGTTTATTGTAATATTTTTAGTTAGGTCAGCTTTGATGATGTTGATCTGATTAGACTTGTGAAAGATTGATGTAAATATTTTGCAATTTCTTTAGTTAGTTAAGTCAAAAAAAATGTTAAGTAGAGACGGGAAACATTGATGATTAGAAATGCAAGTACGAATAAATGGATTTCCATAAAATTAGATCACTCACTCAATTCTTCCAAGTATCAGCACCTCATTGTCTAGCCTCAACATCTTTGGTTTCTTCATCATCATTTTGCATCAAGCTTGTGAGTTCTCTTCCATCTCTACACACAGCCAGGTAGTCATCATATTTATCGTAGGCTATTGAGTTGTACAAGTTAGCAACTCTAGAATCCTCTTTGTTCAGGGACGGTTCTGTGAGAAGACATGATTTAAGGCTGGAAAATCAGGGATTCCAGGAAATCAGCAACTGTGAAATTAGTAAAGAAATTTTTAATTAATTTGATAGAAAATCTGTAATCAATTTGATTGATTCTTTTACCTTGTACGGATAGGAAATCATACTATAAGAAAAGGGGATGTACATCAATTCAAACATACATAAATACAACGAAAAATTTCCGTGTCTTTTGCTATCTATTGTTTATATGGTATCGGAGCAGGCTGTGATCAGGCCTTTTTTTTGTTATCTTACTGGCTCATTTTAGTGAGTTTGTCATTACCATCATTGCCATATCTTATCCTACCTTGATCAAGTTATAGTACCAATTCGTATCTGGGATTTGAAAGGCTAAGAACGGTTGTCCTCACTGCCTCAATATATTCTTCCTCTACCTTTGACCAAAAATCAAGAGTATCCATTACCTGCAAACAGAAACCAAATATGTCACAAACTCCAAAAACCACCAAATTTGAAACATCTAAAAGCAGGCTAAGTCTGTCTGCTAATTTCGATATCTTTGAGCAGTTTGCCAAATTCTTGCAACATAACCTGAACCTGCAACCAACACCACCCCCTCCTGCAAGCTTAGTGCTGAAGATAAAATTGAACAGCACTAATTACAATTTATGAGAGAGATTGATGAAAATTGCCATCGGAGGCAGGGGGAGGAACTCCCACATAACTGGGGTTCCTCCACCCCCACCAACTGACCTATCTTACCCAAGCTGGGAACAAAGTGATCAGTTAGTCTTCACTTGGCTAATTGATAATATGGAGGATAGTCTGGTAAACAACGTCTCTAAATATACGACTGCAAAAGCTCTATAGGACGGTTTAGCGGTTACTTACAGATTTGGCAGTGATCCACTGCAGATTTTTGATTTACACAAACAGTGCTACACAGTCAAGCAAGGAAACAGAACACTCGAAGTACTCTGGGACCAATTTCAGGGATTGTGGATGAGTATTAACTCCTTGGATTCAAATTCAATGGAGTCACCTAATGACATTAACACATACACGGAAAAAATCTAGGAACAGCAGCTCTATCAACTGCTGTTGGCAGTTGATAAGCAATTTTCAGACACAAAGAAAGAGATCCTCAAGCGTGACCCTCGGCCCTCCGTAGAAGCAGCCTACAATGAACTCAAACGTGCTGAGGTTCAGAGGGGAGTTTTGGTGAGCCACCCCTCAGATCTTCGATCATCATAGGGGATTGGTCAAGGATTGGTGGTCAAAGGACCACCGAACAAAACAAGCAGCGGGGGACCATGGACAAGCCATCTCCCTGCTCAGGCAAACCATCACGGCGGGGAGACGAAAAAGCCCGGCAAGAGTGCAGTCATTGTAGAAAGAAGGGACATGCCAAGGAAAAGTGCTTCCAAATCCACGGTTACCCAGACTGGTGGGAGGATTTCAAATGAAAGGGGCAAGCTTTCGTAGCTCAGGCCATAGAAGAAGGAGGAAATGAGACCAGTAGAGACTCAGATGGCTAGATAGAGCAACGAGGCATAACAATGAAAGGGGCAGTCATAGAAGGTTCTGGAAGCAACAATGACGACGGAAGTACAAGGGTTGTGAAATTTATTCCCAACCCTATTAACTTAATTAACCCTGCCCCCTGTTAGGAAATAGGCCCGGTACCCTTGATCTTAAAGAAATGGTTAGCTTAGTCCCTGTAAAATCTGGTATGTGCAATTTAGTCCCTCAACTGTGTACAACACCAACTAAGTCCTTCCAAACCTCCGTAATTCCACATAAGTCCTCAGATTCCCTGAAAATATCAACTACACCCCTGAATTTGACACAAAATTCAACAACACCACTCTCCACTACTAAAAACTCCCATAAGACCTCACAGTGGATTTTTGACTGTGGAGTCACTGACACGATGACCAACGACCCCTCCGACTTGATTACCCACACACACATCCCAACAAAATCGTTATCGAAACAGCTAATGGAACCACTATTCCCGTTGTTGATAGTGGCACACTCTCAATTACACCTACTGTTACACTAAAAATTGTCTGTATGTCCCAGCATTATCCACTAAACTACTATCAATCAGTCAAATTACTAAGGAATTAGATCGTATCGTTCTCATGTATCCTAATTTTTGCCTCTTACAGGACATTCATACGGGGGCGATCATTGGGCGTGGTACTGAGCGCCAAGGGCTGTATTTTGTTGATGTGGTGATCCAACAGGGATAGTCTAATCTTGCCATCGGAACGGTCAATCGCCAGGTGTGGTTATGACATCGCCGATTATGCCATCCTTCGTTTGGTTATTTACACCGCTTGTTTCCTTCTTTATTTTCCTCACTCATAAAACATTTTTCCTGTGATACATGCCTCCAGGCAAAACAAACTCGGTCTTCTTACCCCGCTACAAATACTCAGGTCAGTCATATGTTTAATTTGGTGCATTCCGATGTGTGGTGTCCCTCCCCATACAGTACTCCACTTGTTTTTCAATATTATGTATTGTTTACAAGCTCCACTTCGGCACAGCCGTCAATAGCCTCAGTCTGACCAAGTTCTAGCACATACGCTTGAAGAATGGTTAAGTTGGCCGACAAGAATTCAGATCTTTTTAACTTGGAAATAACCTCATCGATGGTTTTGGCCAGTTTTTCATGCTGATCTTTACAGAGAATAGCTTCATTCTGATGATTGGAAGATTCTTGCTTCAGTAAAACATTTTCTGGGCTTAGCTCTGGCAATTGCCTCTTTAAGTGAACCGATTCTTCCTTGTCTTAAGATCGTAAGGAGTACTCACAGGTTTTACATTGAAGAAATTAAACATTTTCAACATTTTTTCAACATAATGAGATTGTGAAAGCGCATAACCCCAACAATTCTCGACTAACTTCAAACCAAGTATCAAATCAGCCTTACCCATATCTTTCTTGTCAAAGACGGACGATAAGAATGATTTGGTACTATTCACAACATTCATGTTATTACCAAAAATCAACATATCATCAACATACAAACAAACAATTACACAACCAGAGCCCTCAACTATACTATAAATACAACGATCACTTTCATTCACAATGTAACCAATGGAAATCATAGCATTATCAAATTTTTCATGCCATTGTTTTGGAGCTTGTTTAAGACCATACAAGGACTTATTGAGTTTACACACTTTGCGTTCTTGTCCTTGAACAATCATACCTTCTGATTGATACATATAAATCTCTTCATCTAAATCATCATTTAAGAAAGCCGTTTTTACATCCATATGGTGTATCACTACCTTGTTAATAGAAGCTAAAGCCACCAAAACTCTAATAGATGTTATCCTCGCTACCGGTGAACACGTATCAAAATAATTTATTCCCTCTTGTTGAGTAAACCCCTTGACAACTAGACTTGCCTTAAACTTATCAATTGTACCACCAGCCTTTAGTTTCTTCCTAAAGACCCATTTAAAACTGATAGGTTTACATGTCCTAGGCAATTCTACTAGTTCCCAAGTATTATTACTAAGAATAGTTTCAAGTTCACTGTTTATAGCTTCTTTCCAAAACTTAACATCTATGGACTTTATAGCCTCTTTATAAGTCTTAGTATCTTCTTCTAAAATAAAGGCAGTAGTTAAGTCGTCTCCAAAAGATTTTTCATTCCTTTTGCTTCTTCTGGGCAAAGAAACAACTTCATCACTAGTTTTTCATACTAGATTCACCAAGTTCAAAACTATAATTACTTACTTTCTCTTGTTTCAATGGAAATTCAAGTTCAAATAATTCAGCATCCTTAGACTCAATAATCGTACCATTGTCTAAAGTCATAAACCTCTATGCTGCACTATTCAAAGCATAACCAACAAACTCACAGTCTTTTGTTTTAGAACCAATTTTACTCCTTTTGAATTCAAAAATCCCCACTTTGGCTAAACACTCCCACACCTTCAAATAATTCAAGTTGGGTGCATAACTTTTCCAAAGTTCATAAGGAGTTAAACTAGTTTTCTTATGTGGTATTCTGCTGAGAATGTGACACGCTGAAAGTATAGCTTCACCCCACATATTATTTGGCAATCCAGAACTCAAGAG
>AP025065.1:7014-88645 GCA_036186865.1 Eustoma russellianum
AAAAAAAAAAAAAAAAAAAAAAAAAAAAAAAAAGAAGAAGAAGAGGTACATCGATCCTTCAGTTAACAACATCAAACGGTTTACACTCATCTCCAGAAGGTTATTTACAATGGGAAGAAAAGACAAATAACTTGAATTCCATCACCAGCTACTTAAATTAACAACTAAAAGCAATTTGTTCATATTCGAAGAACTGACATGTGACAGAAGCAATTTGAAGGAATTAGTAAGAAAGGGTTTCACTTTCTAGCAGATAGGTGAAAGCACTTAGCACAGAATAGGAAAACCAAGTGAAAAGTGAAGTATTACACCAACTCTTGACGCAAACAGACGAACTGTTTTCAGATCTTCTCAATGGGCCTAAAGCAACATTTTTATCTATTGACATCCATACTCCAGGAGCATCAATTATAAGTCCAAACAAAAAGGAGGAAAAAGATCAAAATCAAATTGATAAGAAGACCGCTTCGTAATAAAAAAAATAACAAAGAGAGCACAGAGGATTTCTCATCAAATTAGGAAGCATTAAAGTGTCTTCAGTCCAAGTAGTGTGATAGGATAAAACTGATCAAGACCGAACCTTGGAAACGAAAAGGTCTCAAAAGTAAAAAAAAAAATAGAAAAAAAAAAAAACTCCAACTGTATTGAAAAGGGGTAGAAGAGGAAGGAGAAGGGGAGCGGGGGGGGGGGGGGGGGGGGCCAAAGCTACCTGATTCCGCGTGAAAAAAAGGCGTCAAGATCCCATGAATTTAGATCAAAAAACCCTTGTCTTCAGCCCAAGATATTTCGACTCGTCCAGCTGTAATGGATTCATGCCCATTGCTATACACATTAGCATACGGCACATATTAATTTTATATATTAAACCAAGAGGAGCGCTATTCCTGCCTGTTCAACGGCTTCCATGTGCTGGCTGATTGTCGGTAGCTCTAAAGAACAAAGTTAGGATGGTTTTGTCTTTCCTCTTTGATTGTTTCTTGCAGAACCCACAAACTTGAAAACGGGTTCAACCCAAAATCTCTCTTTGCTCAGTGCACTGCTCAAACTGGTATAAGTATTGAGGGAGATTTGGAAAGTATTTTTACAGATTTTAACGACTGGTAATAACTAGTAAAAAGTAAAGACAGAAGACCGCCACATCAGGGGATTCGGATCTAAATCAGTAGTACATGCTTTTTACTCGAGCATCAGTAATGGGGATTCTCCCACAGTTTAGTCAGTCACAGCTGGCGATTTCTTTTCAACCAAAAGTCACTTGTTATCCAAAGCTATATATAAAATTTTAAGTGTCATGTGTAGTTTAACGAATTTCTTTTGGTATTCATATTTATTGGAAAAATTAGCACATGTTGACGTCATAAAGACAATTTTCATTTATTTTTTAAAAGGGTAAGAAAAATAATTCAAAAATAAAAAAAGAAACTCCACCCCCACGCCCACCTCCACCCCTCTTCATCTTCTTCTTCGATCAACTCCTCCGATACCTCAACTCTTCTAGCACTTCTACTCCGAATTCCACTAGAGGGGTGCTAAAGAACCGATGGTCTAAGAACCCCGACGATCAAGCTTAACTCCGATGTCGCAGTCGGACTTCCGGCAAACTCTGAAGCTGTCCTAGCGCACCTCAACTCCTCCAGCACCTCCATGTTCTCTCTGATTTGTTAGACATTTAACCTCTTGCCAGTGGCCGCAACTCTGAAGCTGTTCAACCCAGCAAAAATCCGTATGCTAACCTTAAAGATATTTCATTTTCTTTTCGTCTTTTCTTAATGACAAGAAATGTTAATGTTTTTATTGTTGGTTGGGGTATTTGTTTGCAGAAAACTGAGAAAGTTGGTGAAGCAATATGGAGTGAAGAAGTGGGCTCAGATCGCAGAGAAGATGGTGGGGCTGTTAGACCGTACACTTGCTGTAAACACCACAAGAAGGGGGGTGAATAGTGGTTAATGGAAATTACAGTGTTATTGTTGGTTAAAATCTCCTTTGAAAACAAAATCTGAGACCTCCTCAGATTCAGTACCCGTTTTTGAAAAATTCAAAACTCAGTGGGCACAATTTCAAAAATTATGAAACTTTTCAAAAATTAATTTCAATGTCTTGACTAGACTCTGTTTAAAAATAAGACAAAAATAAGATTTTTTGGCCCTTCAACCAAATAAAAAGATTCAGATGGTCAATCTGGACAGAATGTTGATGAACTTTGAAAACTTGTTTCTCTTTGAATACTCAACCAAAAAGGTTGATCCTTATGTCAAAACACTCCGTATGATGTCTAGTTTTTGTTTTCAAAAGGCCCTGGCCTTAAACAATTCTTGATCAAAACAGAATTCAAGTTTTTCTCAAAACTGGTCAGATTGCAGCCAGATGGGAGCAGTTATCTTGCAACAACTGAAAGACTAACTTTCTTTGCTTAAATCAAGTGATTCTTGTTGCAAATGAAAGATAACAGTCTGAAGTATAACTCCACCAAAGATCACGAATTTCGAAAGCGTTTTGCTGTTTTTCAAAACGTGAGAAATTGTGTGAAATCTGCAGTGAAAACGGGCAGAAAAATAGAAAAGTGAAAAGAAGACAAGAACACCGAAGATTTATCTTGGTTCGGTCAATGTGACCTACTCTAGTCCCAATAAACACTTTTTCTTGGGTTTCACCATGGTATGAACACAATTACAATAAGAACCAAGTTGATCATTGGGTTAAACACCAACCCCTATTCAAGACTTGGATGCACACCTTTATGCAACTCTTGGTTGCAACACTTCTATCACTTATTGATGTAGCTTTATAGACTTGGCTAATCATCTTACAAATGAGACACAAGAGGCTTGTAGCTCTACAACAAATATCACAAGAACACCTTGGCTATACAAATAATGAATCAAAAATGAAGAGAAGAAAATAGCAAGACAATGAGCTTCAATTTTGCTTTCAAATGTGTGTTCTTCTTCTTCACCTTTGCCTTCTATTTATAGTGTGAAATAGGCCTTGAAGATAAGACCTCCAATGTATCACCATCTTCATCATCAAGTCTTAGTCGTCTTCATATCATTGGTTGGCCACATAATCACTTTGTATACTTGGCAACATAGAGAAAATGATTGGTCCACCTCGGAACATTATCTTGGTCGAAATTTCACATTGAAAGATGACTTGGAATTTTCTTGAAAAATGAAGATAATACTAAGGGATAATACCACCAAGAAACCCTCAACTCCTTGGCAAGATAATAGGGCATATGAGGCTAAATTTTGACTCAAAAAAATCTGCCAAAAACCACCTAGTAACCGTTGCCCCCTTTTTGAATTTTCTAAGTTGGCAATTTTTCCAACTTGCTTCTTTTTGGTTGGTCCACTTAGCATAAAGTCACAAAATGAATATACCATCGTTTACACCTATAAATACATGTTTGGAGGCTTGTATATATGAATATCAACTCAGATTTTTGAAGAAGAAATCAATAAATAATAGTTGACAAGATTATGCCAACATATAATCAAAAATTCCCACATTTCTCCGTATACGTTGTGATGAATTCCTCATCAAGAACACCTTCAAATTCTCTGCACAGTGATAATTGAGACTCTCCAATAACATATATAATAAGGTCTTCAAGAAAAACATAGCATGTGACATCACAACCCATCACATATCCCGCTACCATCGATAATATCATCAAATGAAAGAAATAATAGAAAACCATCAAATAATCTTTAAGATAATCATAAATCAACTTCAGAATGAATATAATAAGATATTCAAGAGATTCTTTGAGTAAAAATACCAAAACTGCCATCGGGGTAAAATGACCAAAATACCCCTGGTGAGAGAAAACTCCAGAAATGACCTGGATGGTCATAAATATATATAATAACACCTTTGTGATGATAAATAAGATATGAATGTGTCCTTGAAATATTTTCACCATGTCATGTACCTACACAACTCAAAATACCAATATTGCCCTTTTTGGTAAGTTGTAGAAACTTCCGAGACATGTTAGTCACAATGCATAATATTTATCAAAATCACATAATAACAACATGATAAACATATATAAATCATGTATAAATAAAAACAACTATTTTATCATATTTTAGAAAAATATTTCTAAAAACCCTAGACATCGATCGATCGAAGTGCCTCTGCTTGAGAGATCGATGTCTCACAGTAAGGTTCAGAGTTTGTCTTTGACCTACATCAATCGATCGAAGTGAGGGTTTGATGTACATTAATCGATCGATGTGTCTCAGGTTTAGAGATCGATGTCTCATAGTAAGGTCTTGATTTTTCTGTCTTACATGGATCGATCGAAGTACCTTGATCGATCGAAGTGCAACAACCTGAGAGACAGATGTCATTTTTCTTCACTTTTTCAACTTTTAATCATCTATAACACCATGTGTGACATTTTTAAGTATTCACCACTTATAATCATGACCTTAGAAATTATCCAAATATATTTCTCAACATTCTCCCCCTTTTGGATGATTTTCAAAATAACCCTACATGATTTTAATGTCACAACTCTTTATCAATTGTTTATCACATGTCTACTAATTTTATACCAATTGATTGTTTTGAAAACCTCACCAACCTTGCCATTTTTGTACCAATTATTTTATACCAATCGTTTTCAAACTTTCAAACTCTTTTACGGTTTTCAACATATGTGCTCATGTTCCCCCCCTCAACTTATAATCTCCCCCTTAAACTATACTTCAAGCCAATTAAAGCTTATACCAATTGAACTCAACATATTATTCAACTCAAATCATGACTTAACAACTAAAATCATGTTTTTATTATATCTCCCCTTTTATTTTGCGAATTATGCAAAAGATAGAGTTATGCAAGTGTATCGTAAGTCAGCATACCTAACTTGGCACGTAATGTTTCAAAAGTGGCTTGATTAAGGGGTTTGGTGAAGATGTCAGCTACTTGATGATCAGTTCTTACATAGTTTATGACTATATCCTCATTTTGAATATGATCACGGAGAAAAATGATATCTTACCTCAATGTGTTTGGCCTTAGAATGAAGTACAGGATTCCGAGAAAGATTGATTGCACTTGTGCTATCGCAGAAAATTGGAATCTTATTCATTTTAATGCCAAAATCACTAAATTGTTGTTTAAGCCAAAGTATTTGGGTAGTACATAAGCTTAAGGCTATATATTCGGCTTCAGTGGTAGAGAGTGCTACACTAGCTTGCTTTTTAGAAAACCAAGAAATCAAGTTGGTTCTTATGAATTGACATGTACCGCTAGTGGATTTTCTATCAATTTTGCAACCACCATAATCATCATCACTAAAAGCATAAAATTCCAATTTAGAGTTTATATCATACCAAAGTCCTAAATGAGATGTGTGTTTAAGATATCTAAATATCATTTTCACTGCATTGCATTGAGATACCTTATGACTAGATTGAAACCTAGCAAACATACACGCACTAAACATGATATCAGGTATTGACGCGGTTAAATATAACAGTGATCCAATCATAGACCTATATAGTGTGTCATCAAAAGGTTTACCATTTTCATCCTTATCTAGTTTGGTGCTAACACTTATAGGGATAAGTGTTGGTTTCAACTCTTCAAATCCAAACTTCTTAATCATATCATTGACATACTTAAGTTGGCTAATATGTATTCTTTGAGGGGTTTGTTTGATTTGAAGTCCTAAGAAGTAGTTCAACTCTCCTACCATTGACATTTCAAATTCTTACTTTATACACTCTTCGAAGTCTTTAACTAAGGTAGGGTTGGTTGAACCAAAGATTATGTCATTTACATATATTTGGACTATTAACAAGTTATTCTCTTTTCTTTTTAGAAATAGAGTGGTGTCTATTGTCCCTTTTGATAATTGTTTGCAATAGGAAAGTTTGCAAATGTATCATACCAAGCACCTGGGGCTTGTTTCAAACCATATAGAGCTTTCTTAAGCATGTATACATGGTTAGGATTCTTTGGATCTTTGAATCTAGGGGTTGTTTGACAAAAACTTCTTCTTGGATATATATATTCAATAATGCACTCTTGACATCCATTTGGAAGAGTTTTATGTTATTTAGACTTGCAATAGTAAGTAACAATCTAATTGCTTCTAGTCGTGCAACGGGTGCAAATGTTTCTTCATAATCTATTCATTCTTGTTCATTAACTAGCATAGCCTTATTTCATGTGATGTTTCCTTGTTCATCCATTTTATTCCTAAAGACCCATTTAGTTCTTATTATATACTTATTTTCCTAGTTTAGGTACTAAGTCCCACACGTCGTTCCTGATAAATTGGTTCAATTCCTCATGCATGACATCTTTCCATGATATATCACCTAAGGCTTCATTAACATTCTTAGGTTCTAAGTGTGAGATTAAGCTATGCCCATTAGCTTGACTTATGTTTCTACGTGTTTTAATGATCCCCAAGTATTAATTCTTTAGGGTGTTTATGTTTGTCTTTTATAAGCCACCAATTCCTAGGTTGACTTGGTTCACCCTCATCTTGTTCAAATGTTTCATTTGTATGGACATTATCGTGTACAATTGGATCATCTTGCAAGTTAGTTGTATTATCTTCCAATTGCAAAATCTCTTCATTTATTTCATCTAAGGGTTCATGCATGTCTCGTTCAAGGGGAGTTGGTTCTAGATGATCACATACTGGCTCAAGTAATACATCATCATCAAACATATTTTCAACATTATTCTCTTGTTTATGTTGAGTTTTATCACTAACTTCAAAACATGCATTCTCATTGAATTTTACATGTATGGATTCAATTATCTTTCTAGATGCAGGATTATAACACCTATATGCCCTAGAATTAGTTGAATAACCAACAAATATACATTCAATAGACGTGTGTTCAAACTTGTCTAGATTATCCTTAGTGTTCAACACAAAACACTTACAACCAAAACTCTAAGATAATCTATCTTAGGTTGTCTATTATTTAATAATTCGTAAGGTGTTTTGTTTAACTTCTTTCTAGTTGAAAGTCTATTAATAATATAACAAGCACAACTAACAGCTTCAACCCATAAATATTTAGGCACTTTGTTTTCACACAAGATTGTCCTTGCTATTTCTTGTATGATTCTATTTTTACGTTCAACAACTCCATTGAGTTGTGGTGTTCTAGGTGATGAGAATTCATGTTTTATTCCATGTAATTCACAAAACTTTACTATTTCTTTGTTTTTAAATTCTCCACCTTTATCACTCCTAATTCTTTTAATATTTTCGTCATAAAAATTTTTGAGTTGCTTGATAAGAGTTTTGATTGCCAATGAAGCATCGTCTTTGTGTGTTGAGAACAATTTCCATATGTATCGTGAGTAATCATCTACTATGACACACACATAATAGTGTCCACCTAGACTTCTTTCCTTCTTAGACCAAATAAGTCTAATTGAAGCAATTCTAGTACATGACTAGTACTCACTTCATGTTTTGGTTTTAGTGTTTCTTTAATAAGTTTTCTTTTTATACAAGTTTCACATAGTTGAAAATTATCTAAGTCTAACTTAGGCATGCCTCTAATTAAGTTCTTCTTAGATAACTTTTCAATAGTTGAAATTCCTATATGTCCTAGTCGTCTATGCTATAAATTTATATTTAAGTCATGTGATATTAGACACTTAACCTTAGCATCTAACATGTCATCTAAGAAAATGGTATAAAGGTTACCATCCCTATTTCCTTTTAATACAATTTCTCCCTCATCATTTATTACATTAAAAGAATTAGAGAGAAAAGAATCATGATAACCAGAATCTATAAGTTGCGAAATGCTTAATAAATTGTAAGAAAGATTGATTGCTAACAACACATTTCGTATTTGAAATGTGTTAGGGTCCCAGATTGTTCCTTTTCCAACTACTTTTCCTTTGTTATTGCCACCGAGTGTCACTTTTCCTCCATTCTCAATATGTTCCAGCTCGGTGAATAGTTTGGGGTCGCCTGTCATGTGTCTTGAGCACCCACTATCTAGAAACCACTAGGTTTTGAGATTATTTGAATTTGCCTCATTCTTGCATTCCTTATGGTTTTCCTACAATGGAGACAATGTTTTAGGTACCCTTTACTTGGATCCTTGAATGTTAGGGGCACCATTCTTGTTTAAATATCCATTAGGTATCCAAACTTGGATGTATCTTTTAGGCACATATTTGACATTAGTTGAATATAAAGGATTCACATGTACTTGTCCATTCTATTTAAAAGAAGATATATTGTTATATATATTGTACCTTGGTTTACATGGATCGATCGATGTGAGGGATCGAAGTGCAACAACCTGAGAGATCGATGTCATTTTTCTTCACTTTTTCAACTTTTAATCATTGTGACATTTTTAAGTATTCACCACTTAAAATCATGACCTTGAAAATTATCCAAATACATTTCTCAACAGGGGAGAGCAGGAAAACAGTGTCGTGAGAGATGGCATAATTATTTGCGTCCAGATATCAAGGTTTGCCTCAAGTTTTTGACCATCTCATAATTTGATCAGATAATTCTCACTTAATTTGATGCTTTCCCTTTCAAATTTTTAGACTTCTATAACGCATCTCCATTTTTCTCTTCCTTTTTTCTCTAACTAAGTTTTAGGCCCTTCTCATATAGCTTTATTCCTATGAGAAGATGATGTAGTTGACCGAAGAAGAAGATGGAGGGGAGGTGGGGGATTTCTTTTTTATTTTTGAATTATTTTTCTTAAACTATTAAAAAAAAATGAAAATTGCCTTTATGACATCAGCAAGGATGCCATGTGCCAATTTCTCCAATAAGTATAGATACCTCAAAGAAATTTGTTAAAGTACGGATGTCACTTATTTTGTGGATAACTTTGGATACCAGGTGCAGTTAACCCTTTAAAAAGAGGGAGGAATAGAAACCCAAAGGCCAATATGTTTCAAGTTATACGAGGATGATGAAAAATATGAAAATAAAAATTAAAATAAAAATCATTCAGCAAAGAGACCAAAATTGGGATTGTCGAGGTCGAAGAGAATAATCGTTCGACAGAAATTATCAGACGTTTTGCAATTATACGAAATCCATAAATTTAATTTTATTTTAAATTTTATCTGAAATGATTGCAAAAAATTAGGTTTTCGATGGTAGACATGTGATTGTCGATTGTCTCCTTCTATCTCTTAAAACCTAACTTTTTAATCAACTCCCACTCACGCCCTCAAACTCTTACTAAAATCTCATATGAAATTCTTCTCCAAATGACCCTTTAGTGTCTGCAGAAACTTCGTTTCCCTCCAGGCATTAAGGACACATCTTTATTATATCTCTTCTTTTGTCAAAATTAACTACAAAATCAAAAAGCATCAAACACAAAAAGCTTGCTGAAGGAAATTTGAGAACAAAAGATGGCAAAACTAGGAGTGATTCCTATTCAATTCATATGGGTAGAGAAGATGAACCCGACTCCATTTTATACACTTGAGCTGAGAGGGAAAAATTAAAACTAGTAAAAAGACTATTCTGTCCTTACTTTCTATTACTATATTAACATAAGAACAATGGTAATAAGGACATTTCAAAAGTTTAAAAACTCATGTGGGAAGTTCTTTTTCTCCAGCCATCCTCCTGTACTTCGTCGCTGTTTGTGCTCCGCTTTCTTCACGTTTCATGTGCTCCTGGCAGTTACCAGGCCTTCAAGAACTGCCAGCTCATCATTTTAGCATTCCATCCTTTGATCCTTTGTTCAATCCAATGGTTATCGCTGCTCCAATGCTACTCATCATTAGATTGTGCTTCTTTACTCTTCTTGCTTCTAATTGGTCCTTCAACACCCCCCTTAAACCTGACATGCTGAATATATTGCACACACCCATAGAAGAAGTCAGGTTCTGAAGTGTCATTGAATCAAGCGCTTTTGTAAAGACATCTGCCAATTGATGTATAGTTTTGATTGGCATAGGAATGATCACACCTTGTTGATACTTGTCCCTCACAACATGACAATCTATCTCAATATGCTTTGTCCTTTCATGAAATACAAGATTCTCAACAATATAGATTGCACTCATATTATCACAGAACAATTCGACAGCTTTAGAATGACCCATGCCCAGGTCATTGAGTAGGTACAAAAGCCATTGAACTTCACATGTTGCCAATGCTAATGCTCTATATTCCACTTTAGACGATGATATTGACACAGTGCTTTGCTTCTTTGCCTTCCAAGATACCAGAGAGTTACAAGAAACGTTGAGTAACCTGTGACTGGTCTCTTGGAATCTATGCAGCCTCCCTAATTTGAGTCAGCAAACCCCTTTAACTCTAGTTTCCCTGTGCTGGGATAGAACAGTCCATGTCCTACTGTACCTTTCAAGTATCTGGGCAATCTATGTGTTGCTTTCAGGTGTAATTCAGTGGGTGCATCAAGCTACTGACTTAATTATTACACTACAAATGAAATTTCAGGTTTGGTTATGGTGAGATACAACAGCTTCCCAATCAGGCTCCTATGCCCTGAGACATTTGGTATAAGTGTAGAATCACCTATGCCAGCTTTATATTATGTTCCATTGGACTTTTAGCTGGTTTGGAACCCAATAATCCTGCTTGCTCTACTAACTCCAATGCATATTTTCTCTGGCAGATTATTATTCCCCCTGTGACCTCACCACCTCAATGCCAAGATAATACTTGAGGGAACCCAAATCTTTAATCTGAAAAGCTTGGTGCAGAGTTTGTTTCAGTTGATTGATAGCATAAGAGAATTACTGGCTACAATAATATCATCAACTAGATTAAGAGGACTAAAAAGGCATCTGAAGTCCTTTGAGTGAAATGGTATAGTCATTTTTGGATTGAACACAACCTTGGTTCAGTAGAAACTGTGTGAGTTTAAAGTTTCATTCGCTGCTGGCTTGCTTCAAGCCATAGAGAGACTTATGAAGTTTGCAGACTGTGTTAGGTGTAGGAGCAGAGATTCCATCAGGTAGTGTCATGTAAAATCTCCTGGTTGAGGTCACCATGTAGTAATGCATTGTTAACGTCTAAGTGGTGTACATGCCAGTGTTGTAGAGAGGCCACAGCTAAAAACAACTTGACTGTATTAAGCTTGGCAACAGGTGAAAATGTATCTGCATAGTCAACTCCCAGTTGTTGAGTGTAACCCTTTGCCACTGACCTTGCTTTCTATCTCTCAACGCTGCCATTAGGCTTGTATTTAATTTTATAAACCCGTTTACATCCAATGGGTGTATTTCCAACAGGTAAAGGAACTAACGACAATGTATGGTTAGCCTCAAGTGTGGCTAACTCCAGCTGCATTGCCTTCTGCTAGTGAGTAGATTTGGCTGCTTCTGGGTAGGATCTTGGTTCCTGTTGCACATTGATATTGAGAGCACATAATTTATAGTCAGGTGTTAATAAATAAAAAGACATATAGGCCTTAATGGGATAAGGAATAAAAGAAGGAATGGATAGATGAGAAGAGGTAGACAGAAGGCCACAATAGTATTCTTGTAAGTATTTACGTGGATGTCTAGCTCTTCTTGATGTAGTAGGTTCTGAGGTACCATGAGGGACAAAGGGCAAATGAATCTCAATACCAGTGCAAGGGTTAGTGTATATAAGAGGTGAAGTGCCTGTAGATGTAGAGGAGCTTGGAGTAGATGCAGGCAAATCATCAGAAACGTCATAACTATATGTTGGTATGGGATCAGAAGGAGATGTCATGGGCACTGAAGTGCAATTAGAGGGTAACACAGCAGGAGAAGAAGATCGAGAAGTAGGAGAGAAAGAATCATCAGAGGAAGAAGATAATGATGGTGATGATACAGTGGAGTTGTGAGAGCCAAATGGAAACACATGCTCATAGAATTGAACATCTGTTGAAATGAAAATGCTTTTAGTCTTCTGATTAAGTAAAAGATGTCCCTTTGTGTGATAAGACACACTTAGGTAAACACAAGAAACAGCTCTGTGGTCAAACTTATTTTTTTGAGGTGAAGTATTTCCAGCAAAGGCTAAGCAACCAAAAACCTTAAGATTCTGGTAAGTGGGAGGAGTTCCAAATAAGAGCTGATGAGGAGATTGTTGCTTGAGTAAAGGAGTGGACTGGAAATTTATGAGGTGAACCGCATATTGAATGTAGAATCCCCAATAGCAAATGGGAATGTTGGCTTGAAATTTGAGAGACCTAGCTACGTTGAGTGTATGTTAATGCTTTCTTTCAACAAGTCCATTTTGTTGTAGAGTGTAAACACAACTAGTTTGGTGAATTATGCCTTTGGCCATAAAGAATCGGTCCATCTTAAAATCCTGACCATTGTCTGTTCTTATTCACTTGATATTTTTGGAAAACTGTGTTGTGACATATTGCCAAAAACTTTCAATGACATGTCTAGTTTCTGACTTCTGTTTTAGTAAGTATAGCCAGATATATCTTGTATGATCATCAATAATGGTTAAGAAATAATGCTGGTCGTACACAGTGTGATGTTTATAGGGGCCCCATATATCAATATGTAAAAGATCAAAATGATGTTCAGAAACAGATTCAGAAACATGAAAAACATTTCTCTTCATTTTTGCTAAAGGACATATAGTACAATTATGGATGGTGTGTTGAGAAATATGTTTTGATAATTTTCAAAGTCATGATTTTAAGTCTTGAATACTTAAAAATGTCATACATGGTGTTATAAATAATCAAAATTTGAATAAGTGAAGAAAAATGACATCGATCTCTTAGGTTACTGTACTTCGATTGATGTACATCGAACCTTCACATCAATCGATCCATGTAAGTCAAAGAAAAACCAATACCTTACTGTGAGACATCGATCTCTAAACCTGAGACACATCGATAAATCGATGTACACATCGATCCTTCACTTCGATCGATCGGTGTAAGTTAGAGACAAACTTTGAAACTCACTGTGAGACATCGATCTCTCAAGTAGAGGCACTTCGATCGATCGATGTCTAGGGTTTTAGAATTTTTTTTCTAAAATATGATAAAATGGTTGTTTTCATTTTTACATGATTTATATATGTTTATAATGTTGTTATTATGTGTTTTTGATGAATATAAATGTCTTCTGACTAATATGCCTTGGAAGTTTCTACAACTCACCAAAAAGGGCAAAAGTGGTATTTGAGTTTTATAGGTACTTGACATTGTCAATATGTTTCAAGGACGTATTTATCTCTTATTTATCATCACAAAGGTGTTATTATATCTATTTCTAACGATCGGGGTCATTTCTATAGTTTTCTCTCACTAGGGGTATTTTGATCATTTTACTCCCGAGGGCAGTTTTGGTATTTTTACACAAGAAATCTCTTGAGTATCTTATTATCTTCATTCTGGAGATTATTTATGGTGTTCTTGAAGATTATTTGGCGATTCTCTATTTTATTTCTCTATTTGATGATTTTATCGTTTGTAGCGGAATATGTGATGGTATTTGATGTCATATTCTATTTTTTCTTGAAGAACTTCATATATATGTTATTGGAGAGTCTTATTCATCATCTTGCAGATATTCTAAGAGTGTTATTGGTGCACAATTCATCACAACATATAAAGAAGAAAAAGTGAGAATTTTGATATCACAACATACAAAAGGAGAAAAAGTGGGAATTTTGATATTATATGTTGACATAATCTTGTCAACTCTTATATGTTATTTTCTCTTCATTAAATCTGAAGTTCTAAATGTATATACAGCTCCAAAATGTGATTATACAGGTGGAAATGATGTTGTAGTCTTTTTATGACTTGACGCCAAGTGGACCAACCAAAAACAAGCTAGTTGGCAAAGTTGCCAACTTGGATTTTTGAATTTCAAATCCAATGGCTAGTTGGAGTTGTTGGAGCTGATTTTGGGGCTGTTTTTATCTAAGAAAAGTCAGTCTCACATGCCCTATTCTTGAGCCAAGAAATTGAGGCAATCTTGGTGGAATATGTCTTCCATATTATCTTTATTTTGCAAATATTTCCAAGTCATTTTTCAAGACATCAGAATTGTCCAAGACAAGTTCCAAGGTGGACCAATTATGTTTCTCTATGTTGCCAAGTGTACAAGGTGATTATGTGGCCAACCAATGATGTGAAAACAACTAAGACTTGATGATGAAGATGGCGACCACATGTGCATTCTTATCTTCAAGGCCCATTTCACACTATAAATAGGAGGCAAAGGTGAAAAAGAGAACGCACACTTGAAAGCAAAAGCTAAATATCATTCTTGCTATTCTCTTCTTGTTCTTGAGTGATTCTTGTAGTAAGATTGGTTAGCCAAGTTTATAAGGCTACATCAATAGGTGATAAAGGTGTTCCAACCAAGAGTTGCATAGAGGTGTTCATCCAAGTCTTGGACAAGGTTGGTGTTTAACCCAAGGATCAAGCTTGATTCTTGTTGTATTTGTGTTCATACCATAGTGAAATCCAAGGAAATGTGTTTCTTGGTACTAAAGTAGGTTACATTGATCAAACCAGGATAAATCTTCGGTGTTCTTGTCTTCTTTCTACTTTTCTGTTTTCTATCTGTTTTCACTGCATATTTCATACAATTTCAAACTTCTTGAAAAAAATAGCAAAACACTTTCCAAATTCGTGATTTTTGGTGGAGTTATACTTCAGACTGTTAGCTTTCATTTTCAACAAAAATCACTTGATTTTAGCAAAGGAAAGTTAGTCTTTCAGTCGTTGCAAGATAACTGCTCCATTCTACCTGCAATCTGACCAGTCTCAAACAAAATTGAATTTTGTTTTCATCAAGGATAGTCTCATGTGAGGGCTTTTTGGTAACTTAAACTAGACATCCTAAGGAGTCTTTTGACACAATGATCATTCTTTTTGGTTGAGTAATTAAAGATAAACACATTTTCAAAATTCAGCACTATTCTGTCCAATTCTGTCTAAATTGACCATCTAATCTTTTTATCTGGTTGAAGGTCCAGACAATATTATTTTTGTCTCATTTTTGGACAGAGTCTAGTCAAGACATTGAATTTCTAAAAAGTTTCATAATTTTTGGAGTTGTGTACACTGAGTTTTGGATTTTTCAAAAAGGATACTGAATCTGAGGAGGTCTCAGATTCTATTTTCAAAGGGGATTTTGTTAAAGAGTAGTAGTGTAATTTCTGCTAACCACTATTCACTCCCTCTAGTGGTGTTTGCTGTAGGAGTACGGTCCAACATGGTGTTCTGGTCAAAAACTGAATTATCCATCTTTTGTATCTCCTTTATTTTAGACTGAGATGGATGTCCTAATTTATAGTGCCATAAGATGGGGAAATTTGTGGGTTGAACAGTAGCTGACAAACAACTGACTGAAGAAGAAGAAGAATTGACTTGTCTGGGAATGCCATGAAGGTAGAATAGACTCGTATGTAGATCAGCTGAACCAATTATCTTCAGAGATACACATTCCTGAATGATACAAGAGTTACCCAAGAATTGAATAAGTATAGAAGGAATAGAGAGTAACTTGCTGAGTGAAAGAAGGTTGTAAGCAAAGGTAGGAACATACAACAAATTGTGAACAATCAAGCAAAGGTTGATCACTACTGTCCCAATCTATGTAGTAGAGACTGAGAAGTTATTTAGCAATTTAATAGATACATGTTCAATAGAGCTATAGGATTGGAAAAATCTGAGGTCACAAGCGATATAATCAGTAGCACTGAATCTATAATTCAAAAGTTCATATTATCAAAGTGACACTTACCTTGATCATTACCTGAGAGAGCAGACCTCACTGCTCCCTGACTTCCACAACTTGACCATGGATTGAGGCATTCTTGCTTTCATCATTCATTGCAAGCGCCAACAGTCTCTGAGTTTGTTCTGGTGTGAGCAAAGGAGCCTGACACGCCTTACTTCGTTGTTCTATTTGTACTGACTAACTGTCACCACTAAGAACTTCTGAAAAATTCACTTGACTTCTTGTTTTAAAACCAGGAGGGAAACCATGCTTACGATAACATCTTTGCTCAATGTGTCCAATCATACCACAGTGTGTGCATAAGTGCAACACTGCAACCATATTGTTGCCATCACATTCTTCAGCCATAAGTGCCGTGGGATTATTATTAAAAGGACTATGTGTGTTCAATCCAGTTAGTTTCCTCTCATACTTTAGTGTCATTGCAAAACCCTCATCAATTTTAGGCAAATATGACATTACAAACACCTGAGACTTGACAGGTTCAAACTCTTCATTTAATCCTTTTAGAAAATTTTAACATAATTTGTTTCCACAAACTCACACAATTTCACTCCAGCATTACATCTACAACCACGACCATTCACATAGGAAGAGGTCTCAACACCATCATTTCTTCCTACAGAACTTTTACTTTGGTGAAGTAGCCATTTACTGAATCATTTTCTTGCTTAACGGAGTAAAAATTCTCAAGTAAACCAGATAATCTAAAAGTATCTCAGTACCATACCTGCGTTTTAAGTCATTCCAGACTTCCTGTGCACTATCATACCATATCACACTCTGGGCAATCGAAGGCATCACACTGTTCATGATCCAAGAATGCACCATCGAATTCACCTGCCTCCATGCATTATACTACGGATCATTCATCGTTGGTTGCTTAATGGTGCCATCAATGAATCGTATTTTATTATTTACAAGAAGCGCCATCTGGAACATTATCCTCTATGAATGAAAATTATGAGGATTCAACGGCGGTTGTGTGAGGATGATCGCTGGGCTATCACTAGGATGGAGATAATATGGATTGTTTGTAATGTTTTCTGTTGGTTGCGAACCACTAGTTCTTTGACTTCCAGAAGTTGAAGCCATAACAACAATTCAACAAAATTCAAGAATTGAGCAAACAAAGATCAGACGACAACAACATAAGCTATATCGGTAGCCAAGAAAAGCTCTGATTCTATGTCAAAATTAACTACAAAATCAAAAAGCGTTAAAGACAAGAAGTTTCTTGAAGAAAATTTGAGAACAAAAGATGCAAAATTGGGAGTAATTACTATTCAATTCATCCGAGTAAAGAAGATGAACCCGACTCCATTTTATACACTTGAACTGAGAGGGAAAAATTAAAACTGGTACCCTTACTTTCTATTACTATATTAAGATAAGAACAAGGGTAATAAGGACATTTCACAAGTTTAAAAACTCCCGCAGGAAGTTCTTCTTCTCCAGCAATCCTCTTGTACTTCGTCGCTGCTTGTGCTCCGCTTTCTTTGCGTTTCACATGCTTCTGGTAGTTACCAGGTCTTCAAAAACTGTCAGCTCATCATTTTAGCATCCTAGCCTTTGATGGTTTGTTCAATCCAATGATTATCGCTGTTCCAATGCTACTCATGATTGGATTGTGCTTCTTCACTCTTTTTGCTTCTAACTGGTCCTTCAACATCATCCATTACATTTTTACAAGAAATCACATGACAACTACTCTCTTCATAATCCCTCTTGCTGCAAAAAAAAAATAACATGGCATTTCCAAGTCCTATCCCTCATGACAATTTTTTGTCTTTTAAAAAATGCAATCAAATTGTTTTAATGGTTGTCATTTAACTAAAATCAAAACTTTTTCCTTTTGTCTAATTTAAGTCAAAATAAATTTTAGAAGCGGAATAAACGTTAAAAATGTTTGGTGACTGCTAGAGGGGGGGGGGGGTCATTGGTCAGGGTTAGGAGAGGGAAGATGATGGTGGCTATAGGGTTTCATGCAATGGTGGTAGCAGTTTCGGTAGAGATGAATGCCGCTTGGGGCTTGCAGGTGGTTGAAGGAAGAAAGCATAGGACTTCTTAATGGTAATGTTGTGAAGTGGCGGTGTGTGACAGTGAGGATGGTGGTGGTACTGGAAAGGCTGTTCCACTGTTCTAAAAAAAATATAGCGAGATGATAGTAGAGGAGGGAGATGACCATTGGGGAATGGCATCTAAAGGCTAGGGGAAAAGAGGAAGCCCTGAGGGAAGCGATGGTTGTGGAGGCAGCTGATTGCTGGAGAAGGTTGACGGTGGGAGTGGAGGATGCCGGGAAAGTTGGCTTTCAAGAGAGAAGAGAGTGGGCAACCAACAATCACAGACCTGTAGCCGGTAACTTAATTTTTTGTGAGCATTTCGTCGAATTTTCGGATAAAACTTATAATAAAATTAGGTTTAGATATTTTGTAAAACAACTAGTAAACTTTTGGTTGTAAAATGTAATTTCCTTGAAACTATGAGAAGCTAAACTTGGTGATTCGAAACCTGATTGGAAGGGAGTTTTGAATTAAAACAGGCTACTGATGCATGTAAGTATAATTATGGTCGGTAGATATGTTACTTATTCGATATATGTATATATAATATCGGATGTCTCATCTAAATATTATCTATTTTTTGACTTTTTAACATATACAATTTATAGATGTTAAAAAGTAAACAAGATAATATTTTCAAAACAAAAGGAGGGCATACACACCAATCGATATACTATGTAAATTTTCTCTCTCTAGAAATTTTTTTCTATGTTCTTTACACAAAGAAAATAGAACATATCTTCTAAAGGGATGTTGTCTCGTCTCACTTGATGTCTCTGATGTCCCTCTCGATGCTCAATAATTTTGATAATGGAATGATGAAGGTAACCTTAGACTCCTTGGCCGTTTTGAACAGTGTAAATGGTTGTTAAAGGTTTGATTATAGCAAAAAGTATAGAACTATGTTACAATCAAGGTAGTTAGTTTAAGTTTAAAAAAGGACTAATTGTTGTTGACTTTGTAAGAAAATTTTGTTTTTATTGATGATCATTTGTATCCATAAGTTATATATATATGGTACAATTTTACTGTCAACTATGGTAGACAATTAATACAATAAATACACAAATATTTTCTTTCTTTGGTTGATATGCTTTGATTGGATTCCACCTTAACGTATGCCTTGATATCCTCCTTGATTGTCTCTGTTATAACTCTTCTCGAGTTGAGTAATAGGATCTACAATATCTAACTTGCATATGGTTGAGTCAAATACCCTTCTAGTTATTGTCTTTGTGAGAATGTCAGCCAACTGATTTTCAAATTTCACAAACAGAAGTTCAATGATTCGTTCAATTTTCTCCTTTATAAAGTATCGATCGACTTCCACATTTTTTGTTTTTATCATGCTATACAGTATTTTGTGAGATACTTATCGCTGCTTTATTATCACACATTGATTGACTTGGAAGACACGATGGAAAACCAATCTGGGTCATTTTTATCCAAAAGATTTTTGTTATGCATTTGGAAATTCTCCGGAATTCTGCCTTGACACTCCGAAGTGCTACCACATCATGCTTTTTGATTCTCCAGATCACTAAGTTTCCTCCGACTAGCGTAAATTACCTCGATGTGGATCTTTGATCATTTGGGTTACCGGAAATCTGCATCAGTATATCATTTGATCTCCATATGCCCATTTTTTTTAATACGATTCCATTTTCTATTATGCCTTTCAAATATCGTACTATCCTTATGACTGCTTCCATATGAGCCACATGAGGTTGGTGCATAAACTGGCTTGCTACTCCAACTGCGTATGCTATGTCTCACCGAGTATATGCCAGTTAAATTAGTTTTTCAACCAGTCACTGATATGTTTCTTTTTCTGCTAGGTTAGCTCCTTCATCCATTCAGAGCCCATAGTTAACTTGTATTGGAGCATATGTCGATTTGCAATCAACCATACATGTCTCTGTAAGTAAATCTAGAATATATTTTCACTGATATATAAAGATTTCTTTGTTGGATCGTAAAACCTCAATTCCTAATAAGTACTTTAGTCCTCCTGGGTCCTTCATTTTAGATTTTGTGAATAGGTTCTCCTTCAAACTTGTGATTTTTTCAGTGTCACATTATGTTATAATCATGTCATCTACATATATTATTAAGCAAGTGACTATGTTATCTCATTTTTTCAAAGAACAATATGATTGGGTTTACTCTGTTTATATCCATATCGCTTCATTGTCATAGTAATCTCTCAAATCACCGACGAAGGGACTATTTGAGCCCATAAAGGGCCTTCCAGAGTCGATATACCTCATCTTTCTGGAACTCATCCGAGAAGTCTAGTGGAGATTTCATAAATACTTCTTTAAGTATCCATGAAGGAAAACATTTTTCACTTCGAACTGGTGGAGTGGCTAGTCTTTATTTACTGCTAATGAAAATAGTACCCTAATGGCATCGATCTTTGCCACTTGAGAGAAAGTTTCTGAATAATTAATGTCATATGTCTGTGTGTATCCCTTAACTATCAATCATGCTGTCATTCAACGTGCCATGTGATCTATAGTTAATGGTGAAGACTCACTTCTATCCAGCTGTTTCTTTTCCTTCCAGTAGTTGGCATTTCTTCCATGTTTCATTCTTTTTTAACCCTTCATTTCTATACAAAAGGCTTCGCACTATGCAGCTTTGTTACTCACTCCCTGTAATGTCCTCAGAATAGATTCTAAAAGAAGAGTAATCGAGAATGCACGTGCAACATCTATCATTCTCTATTTTGTTATTGGATACCGAGATGTATGAGATACGTGCTCTGGTGAGTACCACTCAGAAGTTGCATTTTATTTCTCCTTGGAGGTAGGGCCAATACATATCTTTCTTATAAATTGCCATTATTAGTGTCAGTCGCAACATGTAAATCAGAAACGGCTCATCAGTTGGTTATAGTTGTCATGAAATTGAAAGAATCAGTGCCAAAACGCGCAGCGGAAAAACAAAACTTGATCTCTGATTTCCTACCAAGGACCCACGTTGTTCATTTAAATCGACGACATAAATTCAAAAACTTACCTCTGTAGATTTAAAATCCGCAGACGAACGAGGTGCGAAAACACGAACACCCTCTGTCGGTATCCACACGAATTCTTCTGTTCGGAGTGCTAGCTCTTGAAATGGCGTAGCTGAAGAACTCGGGTTTTCTCCAAAAACGAGTTCTGTTTTTCTTTTTCTTGTTTGTGATCTCCGTACGATGCACCATTATATATACATATATGTAGACATCAAATCTGAGTCCAAATCGGATTAGTTAAGCCAATCAGAATACATATCAGATATGGATTCCTAACAGGATATTCAAAATCCATATTAGATATGGATTCTTTTGTTATTATCCGATAATATATATATATATATATATATATATATATATATATATATATATATATATATATATATATATATATATAATCATAAAAAAACAACAACAACAATAATAATAATAACAATTAATATATAGTATTAATATTATTAATATTATCCCATACGCATTCTTGTATGTGACCCGATATACCCATATTTATTGGCAGTCGGTTAAATCTCCATTAAACCAGCAAGTCGTAATTGGTCTCTAGCAAGACATTACGACTACCCAATTAATACGAGTAAAGTCCAACTATCCTAATAATAGTACATGCATAAATCTCTTTGTCACATGATATCTAGTTTGAACATAAGTCATGGTCAGCATCATACTTATATTGTTCAAACATATGATTAATCTATCTCTAAGTAGACTGATAAAACAAATGACATTGATCATACTATCAATTCATTTGAGCATAGCCATGTATTTTACAGTCTCACTTATCGAGGGGCCCAAAAGATATCCCTCTCAAAAGAGAGACAAATTCTATCTCGATTGTTCAATATCTTCTACATAATATCCATCATACTCAATCATGACCTTTATTATTATCCAGTTACGGATAACGTTTGATCATGTCAAAATATAATAGTCCTTATGTTGGAAACTATGACAATCTCAAGTCTAAGGATTAAAACCTGACTATCATGAGATTTATTTATGACGCTAATCCATGTAGTAATCTCATGATGGGTCTATCCAACACACTGTTCTATAACAAGTATCTATGAGATTCATTTGTATCACCATACACATAATCATCTCATGATTATCAAATCAATACTCATACTGGTTATAAATTATTTTATCTCTATAACAATAATGAACCATAGACATATATCATAATTGTGTAACATACTAACCACCAATAATGATAATAAAACCTCTTTATTAATAAGAAATGTATAACATAAACATCCAAATCATGGGCTAGGGCACATATACTAACAACAGTGATTCGTTGACCTTCTTTACATTGCGAGAGGCATGCTCGATGACTCTATCTACCTACTCTATTAGAACAGTCTCATGATAACTGAGGTTATGCAACCAATCTAGTGGTTCACTTATCTGCTCCCCCTGAAACGAGGTTGATAGCTAAATAAAAACTCACACTCAAGAAAGACACAATCTATAATGACATTAATCCAGCAAGTGATGTGATTATAGCACCAGTACCCTTTCAGATGGATAACATAGCTAACGAAAACACATTTTGCTGCATAGGGATCAAGGTTAGACCTTTCACTTCTACGAATACACAGAGCACTCAAAGATGTAGGGAGGTCAGGTTATACTGGAAGAATGGTATAAGTAGCCAGGGTTCATATTATGGTTTTGTGATGAAATACTTTTGTGAGTAGACGATTTAAGAGATAAGCAGAGGTGGTTACGGCTTTATGCCAAAAATTTTGTGGAACTTGAGATTTAAGCATCATAGCATGGGTCATCTCAATAAGTATTCGATTTTTTGTTTTGCCACCTTATTTTATTGGGGTTTGTTTGGATACGAGTTTTCGTTGATTAGGCTTTGTGTTTTGAAGAAGGCCTGCATAGATTGATTGACAAACTCCTTATCGTTGTTAAAGCTGAAAATTTATATTTTGATGTTTAACTGAGTATGAATCATTTGAAAAATGTATAAAAACTTTTATGGTACCTTAGAATTATGCTTTAGAAAATATATATAGGTCATGCGGAAGAAATCATCTAAAAATTACACGAAATATCGAAACCGACTATTATTTGAGACAGGAGATGGGCCTCATATGTCGGAGTGTACCAAACAACAGATCAAGTTGACGGGATTGTTGGTTGGATGGGAATGTGACTCTATGATTTTTAGTACGAGTGCACATCTCACTAGTCATATGAGTGTTTTTATTTGTGAACAAACTCAAAAATAAAAACTTTAGATAGCTGAAACATGGGTGACCCAGACGACTGTGTCATAACTAAAGTTGTCTATTGATCATTCTGTGAGCAAGAATGGCATGACCCGGGTGAGCTATCTCATCAGCATATTATAGGACTCCTTGTTCAGTACCACACCGAATGATCTCATTCATAAGAATGTCTTGTAAAATATGAAAATCGAGATCAATCAACACCTCACAATTAAGTTCTTCGCTTACTTGAGTTAATGACAGTAACTGGGATGACAATGTTGGGCGTAGAGACAATTATTTAGTTTCATCTTTGGAGAGAAAGCAAAGCAACTGCCCCCCTGAACTTCTACTAATTCTCCACTTGTTGTCTTAATATAGGATATAGTGGGCATGGATAAATATTAAAAATCTTTAGGGTCATATATAATGGTGTCGGTGGCTCCATAGTCAAAAATCTGTTCATATAATTTGACTGGGCTTTTAGTGGACGTAGAGCATGTTCAATGTGTTTTGGGTAAATATTCGTATTTTACTAACTCCAGAGACAAATATGAGTATCTAAAACTCATAAGGGAAAAATTATAGTCTTATGAATATGGGGGTAAATACACAGAATCTGCAGACTTTTGGAGCAGATTTGCAAAGTTTGAAAATTTAAGGGTAGATGTCATCGCCATCTCCAATCCAAAACACCAAATTTTGCAACAAATCACCTATTTGGTGCAAAACACAGTAAAAAGTACTCCAACAACAAACACCAAATCCAACACCAAATAAGAATATTCCTCAAAAATTCTTCTATCATTCTATTTTTAATTCATTATTATAAATAATTTAACACAAATTTAACATTCATATAAATTTAAGATAAGTATTCACTAATTCATTATTCATTAATTTAATTGAGGTGGATTATTTCTTAACGTGTTCCTATAAATTTGAAAATAAAAATTAACTGAGGTGGATTATTCATTAATTCATTATTCATTAATTTAATTGAGCTGGACTATATATTTTTTTGTTATATCGAAATTAAAATTCTTATAACGAAATTAACAAAATTATTTTAACAAAAAATTTTCTTGAGGTAATTAAAATGGTGATGTGGCGGATGAACCTATTAGGTGTTCAATTTGGTACTTGGTTGGAGGGACCTTTTGCACCAATTTGTGATTAGGTGCACCCATTGAGGACGCCCTCATAACTTGAAAGCTTTATGTTGGGATTTACCACCCCCAGTCCTAATGCCTCTTTTTATTGTCGATCCCCTTTCTCCCTCTGATTTCACTGCCCCAACCCATTTTACTCTTCCTTCCTCCTCAACTATGTTCTTGTTGAGAAATATGTTTGGATAATTTTCAATGTCATGATTTTAATTGGCGAATGCATAAAAATGTCACATATGGTGTTATAAATGATTAAAAGTTGAAAAAGTTGAGAAAAATGACATCGATCTCTCAGGTTGTTGCACTTCGATCCCACACATTGATCAATCCATGTAAGACAGAGAAAAATCAAGACCTTGCCTTGAGAAATTAATCTCTAAACCTGAGACACATCGATCGATCTATGTACATCGAATCCTCACTTCGATCGATCGATGTAGGTCAGAAAAAAACTCTGACTCACTGTGAGATATCAATCTCTGAAGCTAAGACACTTCGATTGATCGATGTTTAGGGTTTTTAGAAATGTTTTTCTAAAATGTGATAAAGTGGTTGTTTTCATTTGTACATGATTTTTATATGCTCATTATGTTGATATTATGTGTTTTTGATGATTATAAATGCCTTGTGACTAATGTGCCTTGGAAGTTTCTACAACTTACCAAAAAAGGCAAAATTGGTATTTTGAGTTTTGTAGGAGAATGGCATGGTGAAAATGTTTCAAGGACACATTCATATCATATTTATCATGACAACGATGGTATTATATCTATTTTTGACCATTCGGGTCATTTCTGGAGTTTTCTTTCACCAGGGGCATTTTGGTCATTTTACCCTTGAGTGTAGTTTCGGAGTTTTTACTCAAGTAATCTCTTGAGTATATTATTATCTTCATTTTGAATTTGATTTATAATTATCTTGAAGATTATATGGTAGTTTTCTATTATTTCTCTCAAATGATGATATTATCGACAGTAGCGGGATATGTGACAAGTTGTTATGTCATATTCTATTTTTTTGAAGACCTTCTTCTATATGTTATTGGAGGATATTAATCATCATTTTTCAGAGAATTTAAAGGTGTTAAAGGTATGAAATTGATAGCAACATACAAGGAGAAAAAGTGGGAATTTTGGTATTGTATGTTGACATAATCTTGTCAACTATTATTTGATGATTTCTCCTTCAAAAATCTGAGTTGATATACATATATACACCCTCAAAAACGTGTATATAAAGCTGGAAATGATGGTGTACTCATTTTATGACTTGGTGACAAGTGGACCAACCAAAAAGAAGCTAGTTGGCAAACTTGCCAACTAGGAAAATTCAAACAAGATTACCAGCGGCCAGGCTGAAGTTTGAGAAGATTTTTTTGAGTCAAATGGAGCTCTCACATACCCTCTTATCTTGTCAAGTGTACAAGGTGTTTATGTGGCCAACCAATAATGTGAAGACACTTAAGCATTGATGATGAAGATGGTGACACATATGAGTTCTTATCTTCAAGAGTCATTTCACACTATAAATAGGAGGCAAAGGTGAAGAAGAAGAAAACACACTTGAAAAGCAAAAGTTGAATTTTCTTGCTATCTTCTTCTCTTCATTCTTGTTTCATTCTTTGTAGCCAAGGTGTTCTTGTGATATTTGTTGTAGAGTTACAAGCCTTTTTGTGTCTCATTTATGAGATTGATTAGCCAAATCTATAAGGCTACATCAATAGGTGATAGAGGTGTTGCAACCAAGAGTTGCATAGAAGTGTTCATCCAATTCTTGAATATGGTTGGTGTTTAACCTAAAGATCAAGCTTGGTTCTTGTTGTCATTTGGTTCATACCATAATGAAATCCAAGGAAAGGTGTTCCTTGAGACTGAAGTATGTCACATTGACCGAACCAGGATAAATCCTTGGTGTTCTTGTCTTCTTTACATTTTTTCTGTTTTCTGCCCGTTTTTCACTGCAGATTTCACATAACGTCTTATGTTTTGAAAAAAATAGCTAAACAATTTCAAAAATCATGATTTTGGATGACATTCTACTTCAGACTATTAACTTTCATTTGCAACACGAATCACTTGATTTGAGCAAGGGAAAGTTAGCCTTTGAGCCGTTGCAAGTTAACTGATCCAATCTGACTGCAACCTGACCAATTTTGAGAAAACTTGAATTCAGTTTTAACCAAGAATTTTTTTAAGGTCATATCCTTTTGAGAACACAAACTAGACATCCTAAAGGAGTTTTTTGACATAAAGATCAACCTTTTTGGTTAAGTATTCAAAGAGAAACACGCTTTCCAATTTTAGCAACATTCTGTCCAATTGTGTCCAGATTGACCATCTGAATCTTTTTATTTGTTTGAAGGGCCAAATGATCTTATTTTTATCTGATTTTTGGACAGAGTCTTGTAAAGACATTGAAGTTAAGTTTTGAAAATTTTCATAATTTTTGGAGTTGTGTACAAGGATGTTTGAATTTTTCAAAAACGGGTTCTGAATCTAAGATGGTCTCAGATTCTGTTTTCAAAGGGGATTTTAATCAAGGGTAGTAGTGTAATTTCCGCTAACCACTATTCACCCCCTCTAGTGGTGTTTATTGCAGGTGTACGTTCTAACAATTGGTATCAGAGCAAGGTTTACACCACTATAAGAAGCAAGATTCAACATCATACGAACAAGAAAAAGCCAAGAAACGATAATTCAAAATAGTCTGCTAATCTCAAATCAAAGGTACATATAATGTCCATAGTTTCTCACAAAGGTGAGTTGGAAGTTATGTCTACACAACGTTCTCCTCTTTTTGATGGAAATAATTTCGTTCATTGGAAACTTAGAATAAGGTTATTCTTAATGGCTATAGACATCGATATATGGTCTATAGTTGAAGATAGGCCTTGCATTCCAATGAAAATTGTACAAGTTAGTGGAGTCACACAAGAAGTGAAAAAATATAAAAGTGAATGGTCTTCCGAAGATAAAAAGAAAATGTCCATGAATGCTAACGCTATGCAATTATTGTTAAACGGACTAACGTCTTCTGAAGCATGATATGTTTCAAATTGCACAAGTGCACACGACATGTGGAAATCATTAGAATTAAAGCATGAAGGTACTAGCAGTGTAAAAGAGTCAAAAATAAACATGCTTATGTCTGAGATTGAATCTTTCAAAATGTTGCCGAACGAATCCATAGCATCTATGGATTTGAGGATTACTGACATTTTCAATACCCTTGAAGCTTTAGGAAAATCATTTACCAACAACGAGAAAGTTCAAAAGATGCTGCAAAGCCTTCCTGTTGAATGGGATCCTAAAGTCATGGAAATTGAAGAAACGAATCAACCACTAAAATGGATGAATTGATCAGTTCACTTAGAGTTTGCGCGGTAAAACTGAACCAACGAAAGTCCGAATCAACTAAATCATCCGGTAAGTCTATTGCTTTCAAATCAACTGAGTCACATACAAATAATGATGATTTAATATTAATAGCTAGAAAACTTAGAAAGTTTTTCAAACGACCAAATAGAAATGGAAAACAATCTTATTCTACTTCTTCTCAACCTAAGAAAAACTCTAATAACAAGTGGCATAATAAAGAGTTAAAATGCTACGAATACGGTCAAAAAGGACATATTTCATATGATTGCCCAACAAAGAAAAATAATAATGATAACAACAATAATAAACAAGCTAAGGACAAGGAGGCGCAAAAGACTAAGACAAAGGAGTCCAAGTCAAGAAGAGGCAAACGAGCAATGAAGGAAAGCACGTGGAGCGACTCATCCGACTCAGAATCCGACACTAAGGAAGCTCAAGTCTGCCTCGTATCTAACGAGATAAGTTCTTTATCTGATGAAGATTCTGATAATGAAATGTCATTTGATGAAATGTGTGAAGAATTTTTAAGAATGCATGCTCACTGTAAAAGACGCTCTAAAGAAAAGAAGAAACTAATTGAAGAAAATGTCAAGTTGAAGACGTTTAACTTGGAATTTTCCGATCAATTAAATCTTTTAAACAAGAATCTACTAATACTCTTGATTCTTTCGAGATTAAAATTGAATCATATAGGAAAAATGAACATGCATTAAAAACTGAAAACAATATGCTGAAATCTAAGTTAGAAAGTTGTGAAAATAAGAAAGTTCAACTTAAATCTTCTAAACTAAACTTAGAAAAAATGTTAGAACAATTTAAATCTAGCACGAACATGCTTGACACACTTATATCATCACAAAAGTATGGAAATGATAAAAAGGGCTTAGGGTATATAGAAGAAAATGACAAGTTGGGCAAAAATACTAACTTTGTATCATCTAAGTCTAAGTTGTTGTATAATACAACAAAATCAACTTTGCATGCTACACCTTCTTCTACTCCTTCTGCACATTCTAAGGTAATAATGCAACATGCACCCACAAAAGCACACACATATAAACGAGAAACCAGGCAAAAATTTGCATCTAGACAACCTAGAAATTATGCCTATATGTATACAAATGTGACTAGAAATAAAATGCAACCAACTTATTGTAATGCATATAGACCTAAGTATAGGCAACATTCATATAAGACTTATAGAAATGCATATGAACACACATACATAACACCATATAAGAAACAAAATCATATGCCTTATACACACTATCAAAATCGGCCACTTTATAATAATTATCAACCAAGGTATAACATGTATAACCATGCATCATCTTTTAAATGGAATGGACAAGTACATGAAAATCCTTTATATTACTCAATTTTAATAATGTCAAATATGTGCCAAGAAGGTACATCCAAGTTTGGATACCCAAAGGGTATATAAACAAGGGTGGTGCCCATAACATTCAAGGACCCAAGTAACGGGTACCTAAGACTTTGTCTCCATTGTAGAAAAATAGCAAGGAATGCAAAAAGAAAGCAAAGTCAACGAAGCTTAAAACCAAATGGTTTTTAGATAGTGGATGTTCAAGGTATATGACGGGCGACCTCAAACTATCTACCAAGTTGGAACATATCGAGAATGGAGGAAAGGTGACATTCGGCGACAACAACAAAGGAAAAGTTGTTGGAAAAGGAAAAATCAGGGACCCTAACACATTTCAAATACGAAATGTGTTGTTAGTAAGCAATCTTTCTTACAACTTGTTAAGCATTTCGCAACTTATAAATTCCGGTTATTATGTTTCTTCTCTCCCTGATTCTTGTGATATAACAAATAAAAAAGGAGAAATTATATGAAAAGAAAATAGGGATGGTAACATTTATACACTTTGACTAAATAACATGATAGATTTTAAGGTTAAGTGTTTAATTGTTAGTGTATGTGCCCTAGGGCATGATTTGGATATTTATTTTATACATTTATTATTAATAAAAGAGGTTTTATTATCATTATTATTGGTTAGTATGTTACAAAATTTTGATATATGTCCCTGATTCATTATTGTTATAGAGATAAAATAATTTATAATCAGTATGAGTATTGATTTGATAATCATTAGATGATTATGTGTATGGTGATACGAATCAATCTCATAGATACTTGTTAGAGAACAGTGTATTGGATAGACCCATCATGAGATTACTACATGGATTAGCGTCATAAGTAAATCTCATGATAGTCATGTTTTAATCCTTTGACTTGAGATTGTCATAGTTTCCAACATAAGGACTATTATATTTTGACATGATCAAACGTTATCCGTAACTAGATAATAATAAAGGTCATGATTGAATGTGATAGAAATTATGTAGAGGATATTGAACAATCAAGATAGAATTTGTCCCTCTCTTTTTGAGAGAGAAAGCTTTGGGCCCCTCGATTAGTGAGACTGTGAAATGCATGGCCGTACTCAAATAAATTGATAGTGTGTCAATATCATTTGTTTTATCAGTCTACTTAGAGATCGAGTAATCATATGTTTGAACAATATAAGTATGACGCTGACCATGACTTATGTTCAAACTAGATATCGTGTGACAAAGGGATTAATGCATGTGCTATTATTAGGCTAATTGGATTGTACTCGTATTAATTGGGTAGTCGTAATGCCTTGCTAGAGGCCAATTACGACTTGTTGGTTTAATAGAGATTTAATCAACTACCAATTAATATGGGCCTATCGGGTCACACACAAGAATGCGTATGGCTGAGATTAATAATATTAATAATATTAATATGGGATATTAATTATTATTATTATTATTATTATCGCTTTTAATATTAATAATATTAATATTGGATATTAATTATTATTATTATGATTTTCGTTTTTTTGGTGATTATATATATATATATATATGCATTATCGGATAATAACGAGAGAATACGTACCTGATATGGATTTTGAATATCCTGATAGAATCCATATTTGATATGGATTTTGATTGGCATCAATTAATCCGATTGGGACTCGAATTTTGATGTCCATATATGTGTATATATATCTGTGTATCTCGTATAGAGAAGACAGACGAAAACCAACAGAAAACAAAACCCTAGAATCGTTTTTGTGAAAAACCGAGTTCTTCAGCCGCGCTGTTTGAAGAGCTAGCACTCCGGACGGAAGCGTTCGTGTGGATACTGACAGTGGGTGTTCATGATTTCTCACCTATTCCATCTGCAGATTTCAAATCTACGGAGGTAAATTTTGATTTCTTTTGCCGAATTAAACGAACAACATGGATCCTTGGTAGGAAATCGGAGATCAAGTTTTGTTTTTCTGCTGCGTGTTTTGCAGTGATCTCGTTTGATTTCCTAACAGTGGTATCAGAGCCACTTGTTGTCTCGTTTAAATCGATTATATCATGCTTATGTGTTTACTGTTTTTCGTATGGCATGATATGTATAAAATAGTAATTTAGATTTCATATGATGAGAGAAGAATGATATTTTTCAATTCGTTTTCATGAGATGATTTGTATACATCGGTAATCGTTTGTCATGTGATGATCAAAACCGATTTTGTTTATATTAGATATAATCACACGATATGTGTAAAACCTTATTCGAATCTCATCTGATGATAGCGGATTGATGTTTTCAATTCGTTTTCATCAGATGTTATAATTCGAGATTGTTATATGTGATATAAAGTTTTCGTTTTTCATGAAATGATCAAAAACGATTATGTTTATATCGATATGAACAACCGATTGATGGTTCTGTTTTCGTGTTTCGAAAGACAAATTATCAATTCGATGATGATTTTGATTTCTGGTTTCGGATGAAGATTATCAATTTGATTGATATTGTATTTTGAGGTTTGCGAATGATAGCAATCGATTCGATCGATGCTTCTATAAGGGTTTACACGTAATCAAAACAGTAAGATCGTTAATATGATTAACGCGTCTGTGTTAAGGTTTCAAAAAGAAAATTATCAATGCGATTGATACTTTCTGTTTGGCTTCAAGGGGCGCTGCCCCTTGACCCCACCAAGGGGCTCTGCCCCTCGGAACCCCGCCCGCTAACCGGCTAGTAGGACCGCCATATGCGTATGCCCTATAGTGTGTTACCGTGACATTAAGAATGTCAATATATATTTATTTGTTATAATATGTTTGTGTAAAACATATTATAATTGTTGATGTCTTTGCATGATGGATAGCATGGCCTCAGGACCTATGTGATTGACATAGTTATATTTCTGTTTTGGGTTATTATGGTCTGCGTGCCGCTGTAGTTTTTGTTGTATTTAATTATACAAGTAGTTAGGTTTTTCTTTATTATTGTAATAAATGAAGAATCAAGCTACAAAAGTGGTGATGGCGACACATACCAAGGACGAGTGGATTCCATGGAGATGGAGGCACGAGCTCAAGAGTAGAAGATATGTATCATTGTAAATGTTGTAATAGGAAGTCTTTGACATAGGGTTTCCTTTATGATCTTCATTTGGTCTTATGAAGATCATATTTAGTTTGGCCATGCTATGTCACGTTTACATATTTATCATTTTGTATGAGATGCGTGGATGATATATTATATATGCATATAGGATGCTACGATATAATGATATGCAATGCAAGACATAAACTAAGTTGAACCCTCATTAATAATTTAAGTCTTGATGCCATCCATGTCTTAAACACCTATTAAAACTGGGATTGTATTAAAGTAGGTATTGCCAAAGCAATGTGCTTTAAACATTCCTAGCTACGTAGGATGAGTAATAGTGCTACTCATATGTTTAAAATTAGTTAGACTTAATTGGGCTATTAAAACGGTTTTAGGCCCAAGGCATTAGATGAAATCTAACATACAATGATATATGATGTCATTATTCCATAAATTCTAAGAGTTACATGAGACGTAATTGGTAAAGAAGTTACCTACCTAAATAACTTAATTTTAAGCGTCATGCCAAAGCTGAGTTTAGAATTAAGTCAAATATGGATCTTAGCTCACTAAAATATTTCTTTTGAGGGTTATGTTTTAGTGGGAGTTTTATGAATTTTAACCTCATTATTAATAAAGTGTTACTTTGCATGTTTTGTAAATCATAAATTGCTGCTAATAACAATTCCACCTTATCGCTGCGATCAATCCTTGAGAAGGAAAAATTAAAAGAATGTGGGACTAATTTTGTTGATTGGTTTCGAAACTTGAGAATCGTTCTCAAGCAAGAAAAGAAGTCTTATGTACTCGATGACCCTGTCCCTGAACCCCCTCCTGCTGATGCTTCTGTTGCTGTTAAGAACAAGTATAAGAAGCATGTGGAAGATTCTAATGACATAGGATGTCTAATGTTGGCAACTATGTGTCCAGGACTTCAGAAAGACCTGGAACGCTTAGAGGCTTATGAGATGAGTGTGCATCTCAAACAAGCATTCCAACAACAGGCCAGGCAGGATAGGTTTGACACCGCTGTTGCACTTTTTGACTGTAAGATGTCTGAAGGTGAATCTGTTAGCGCTCATGTTTTAAAGATGAAAGGCTATATAGATCACCTTGCAAGACTTGGATATCCCCTAAGTTTGGAACTCACCATGGATTTGATCCTACACTCTTTGCCTAACAGTTTTTCTCAGTTCGTTATGAACTACAATATGAATAATATGGAAAATTCCATTCCTGAGCTACACGGTATGCTCAAAACTGCCGAGGGGAATATCAAAAGGTCTACCCAAGTATTGAGTGTCAATATCAAGCCTATGAAAAAGAAAGGTAAAGGCAAAGGTAAGCCTAAAGGTGCGAAGGGTGCAAAAGGGTCCAAGGGTCAAGCTAAACCGAAACCTGGTCCCAAGGCAAAAGTTCCTAAGCAAGGAACTTGTTTCCATTGCAACAAGCCTGGGAATTGGAAAAGAAATTGTGACGTTTATTTGGAAGAGTTGAAGAAGCTGAAGGGTAGTACGATGCAATCCATGTTTGATAACCAAGTTTGGTCTTTAATTGATCCTCCAGAGGGTATTATGACTATTGGTTGCAAATGGGTTTTCAAGAAGAAAACTGACATGGATGGAAATGTGCAAACCTACAAAGCAAGACTTGTTGCTAAAGGTTTCAAACAAACTCATGGTATAGACTATGATGAAACCTTTTCACCAGTTGCTATGCTTAAGTCTATTAGAATTCTTCTTGCCATTGCAGCATACTATGATTATGAGATATGACAAATGGATGTCAAAACTGCTTTCCTTAATGGAAATTTACTTGAGGATGTGTACATGACACAACCTGAGGGTTTTGTAAATCCTGAGAATTCAAAGAAGGTTTGCAAGCTTCAAAGGTCCATATATGGATTGAAGCAAGCATCTCGAAGCTGGAATCTTCGTTTTGATGAAACAGTTAAGAACTTTGGTTTCATCAAGAATGAAGATGAATCTTGTGTTTACAAGATGGTTAGTGGGAGTGCAGTAGTGTTTCTGATCTTATATGTGGATGACACATTGCTTATTGGGAATGATATCCCCACCTTGCAAAACGTTAAGGCTTGGTTAGGGAATTCATTCTCAATGAAAGACTTGGGTGAGGCTACCTATATCCTTGGTATCAAGATCTATAGAGATAGATCTAAAAGGATAATAGGCTTGAGTCAAAGTACATACATAGATAAAATGTTGAAGAGGTTCAACATGCAAGAGTCCAAGAAATGATTCCTGCCTATGTCTCATGGCATTTATCTTAGCAAGAATCAATGTCCTCAGACATCTGATGAGCGAGATCGAATGAATAAAATTCCTTATGCTTCCGCTATAGGATCAATCATGTATGTCATGTTATGTACTAGACCAGATGTCTCATATCCATTGAGCACAACAAGTAGATATCAAGCTGACCCTGGTGAAGGTCACTGGACAGTTGTCAAGAATATTCTTAAGTACCCCAGAAGGACTAAAGATGTATTCTTGGTTTATGGAGGTTTGGATGACGAGTTAGTTGTAAATGGTTACACAGATGCTAGTTTCCAAACCGACATAGATGATTTTAGATCGCAGTCTGGTTTTGTATTGACATTGAATGGTGGAGCTGTTAGTTGAAAGAGTTCAAAACAAAGCACTGTGGCTGATTCTACAACAGAGGCTGAGTATATAGCAGCATCAGATGCAGCTAAAGAAGAAGTTTGGTTGAAGAAGTTCATCACTGAGCTAGGAGTAGTACCTAGGATTGCAAATCATGTGGACATTTATTGTGACAACAATGGTGCCATAGCACAAGCAAAAGAGCCTGGGTCTCATTAGAGATCTAAACATATACTCAGGTGGTACCATCTCATTCGAGACATCATCGATAGAGGAGATATCAAGATATGCAAAGTTGACACAAACGATAACATAGCGGATCCATTGACTAAGCCTCTATCACGGGTCAAGCATGATCAGCACACTAGATCTATGGGTCTCAGATATTTGTAGGCCTAGTGCAAGTGGGAGATTGCTAGTGTATGTGCCCTAGGCCATGATTTGGATATTTATGTTATACATTTATTATTAATAAAAGAGATTTTATTATCATTATTGTTGGTTAGTATGTTACACAATTTTGATATATGTCCCTGATTTATTATTGTTATAGAGATAAAATAATTTATAATCAGTATCAGTATTGATTTGATAATCATTAGATGATTATGTGTATGGTGATACGAATCAATCTCAAAGATACTTGTTAGAGAACAGTGTATTGGATAAACCCATCATGAGATTACTACATGGATTAGCGTCATAAGTAAATCTCATGATAGTCATGTTTTAATCCTTTGACTTGAGATTGTCATAGTTTCCAACATAAGGACTATTATATTTTGACATGATCTGACTTGAGATTGTCATAGTTTCCAACATAAGGACTATTATATTTTGACATGATCAAACGTTATCCGTAACTGGATAATAATAAAGGTCATGATTGAATGTGATAGAAATTATGTAGAGGATATTGAACAATCAAGATAGAATTTGTCCCTCTCTTTTTGAGAGAGATATCTTTGGGCCCCTCGATTAGTGAGACTGTGAAATGCATGGCCTGCTCAAATGAATTGATAGTGTGATCAGTATCATTTGTTTTATCAGTCTACTTAGATTGAGTAATCATATGTTTGAACAATATAAGTATGACGCTGACCATGACTTATGTTCAAACTAGATATTGTGTGACAAAGGGATTATTGCATGTGCTATTATTAGGCTAATTGGATTGTACTCGTATTAATTGGGTAGTCGTAATGCCTTGCTAGATGCCAATTACGACTTGTTGCTTTAATAGAGATTTAATCAACTACCAATTAATATAGGCCTATCGGGTCACACACAAGAATGTGTATGGCTGAGATTAATAATATTAATAATATTAATATAGGATATTAATTATTATTATTATTATCGCTTTTAATATTAATAATATTAATATTGGATATTTATTATTATTATTATTATGATTTTCGTTTTTTTGGTGATTATATATATATATATATGCATTATCGGATAATAACGAGAGAATCCGTATCTGATATAGATTTTGAATATCCTGATAGAATCCATATTTGATATGGATTTTGATTGGCATCAACTAATCCGATTGGGACTCGAATTTTGATGTCCATATATGTGTATATATATATATATCTGTGTATCTCGTATAGAGAAGACAGACGAAAACCAACAGAAAACGAAACCCTAGAATCGTTTTTGTGAAAAACCGAGTTCTTCAGCCGCGCCGTTTGAAGAGCTAGCGCTCCGGGCAGAAGCGTTCGTGTGGATACCGACAAAGGGTGCTCGTGATTTTGCACTTCTTCCATCTGCAGATTTCGAATCTACGGAGGTAATTTTTGATTTCTTTTGTCGAATTAAATGAACAACATGGATCCTTGGTAGGAAATCAGAGATCAAGTTTTGTTTTTCCGCTGCGTGTTTTGCAGTGATTTCGTTTGATTTCCTAACATTAATATCACATGACTTAGTTGTAAATTTATGGTATAGACGACTAGGCCATATAGGAATTTCAACTATTGAAAAGTTATCTAAGAAGAATTTAATTAGAGGCATGCCTAAGTTAAACTTAGATAATTTTCAAATGTGTGAAACATGTATAAAAGGAAAACATATTAAAGAAACATTAAAACCAAAACATGAAGTGAGTACTAGTCATGTACTACAATTACTTCACTTAGACTTATTTGGTCCAAGTAGGACAAAAAGTCTTGATGGACACCACTATGTGTGTGTCATAGTAGATGATTACTCACGATACACATGGACATTATTCTTAACATACAAAGACGATGCTCCATTGGCAATCGAAACTCTTATCAAGAAACTCAAAAATCTTTACGAAGAAAATGTTAAGAGAATTAGAAGTGATAGAGGTGGAGAATTTAAAAACAAAGATGTAGTCAAGTTTTGTGAATTACATGGAATTAAACATGAATGCTCACCACCTAGAACACCACAACTCAATGGAGTTGTTGAACGTAAAAATAGAACTATGCAAGAAATAGCAAGGACAATGTTGTGTGAAAACAAAGTAACTAAATATTTATGGGTTGAAGCTGTTAATTGTGCATGTTATATTATAAATAGATTTCAATTAGAAAGAAATTAAATAAAACACCTTAAGAATTTTTAAATAATAGATAACCTAAGGTAGATTATCTTAGAGTTTTTGGTTGTAGTGTTTTGTGTTGAACACTAAGGATAATTTAGACAAGTTTGAACAAAAGTCTATTGATTGCATATTTGTTGGTTATTCAACTTATTCTAGAGCATATAGGTGTTATAATCCTACATCTAGAAATATAATTGAATCCATACATGTGAAATTCAATGAAAATGCATATTTTGAAGTTAGTGATAAAACTCAACATAAACAAGAGAATAATGTTGAAAATATGTTTGATGATGATGATATATTACTTGAGCATGTACTTGATCATCTAGAACGAACCTCCCTGAACAAGACGTGCATGAACCCTTAGATGAAATAAATGAAGAAATTTTACAATTGGAAGATAATACAACTAACTTGCAAGATGATCCAATTGTATACAATAATGTTCACACAAATGAAACATTTGAACAAGATGAGGGTGAACCTAGTCAACCTAGAAATTGGTGGCTTATAAAAGATAAACATAAACACTCAAAATAATTAATCGTTGGGGATCCAAGTGTTGGTGTTAGAGCACATAGAAGCATAAGTCAACCTGAAGGACATAGTTTAATCTCACACTTAGAACCTAAGAATGTTAAAGAAGCCTTAGGTGATATATCTTGGATAGATGTCATGCATGAGGAATTGAATCAATTTACAAGGAACAACGTGTGGGACTTAGTACCCAAACCCGAAAATAAGTCTATAATAGGAACTAAATGAGTATTTAGGAATAAAATGGATGAACAAGGAAACATCACACGGAATAAGGTTAAGCTAGTCGCACAAGGTTATAATCAACAAAAAGGAATAGATTATGAAAAAACCTTTGCACCCGTTGCACGACTAGAAGCAATTAGATTGTTACTTGTTATTGCAAGTCTAAGCAACATAAAACTCTTTCAAATGGATGTCAAGAATGTATTCTTGAATGAATACATCCAAGAAGAACTTTTTGTCAAACAACCCCCTGGATTCAAAGATCCAAAGAATCTTAACCATGTTTACAAGCTTAAGAAAGCTCTATATGGTTTGAAACAAGCTCCAAGATCTTGTTATGATAGATTTGCAAACTTTATTATTGCAAATAATTATCAAAGGGGGACCATAGACAACACATTATTCCTAAGAAGAAAAGATAACGACTTGTTAATAGTTCAAATATATGTAGATGACATAATCTTTAGATCAACCAACCCTACCTTAGAAAAAGAATTCGAAGAGTATATGAAGTCAGAATTTGAAATGTCAATGGTAGGAGAGTTGAACTACCTCTTAGGGCTTCAAATCTAACAAACCCCTCAAGGAATCCACATTAGCCAACTTAAGTATATCAATGATATGATTAAGAAGTTTGGATTTGAAGAGTTGAAACCAACACCTACCCCCATGAGTGTTAGCACCAAACTAGATAAGAATGAAAATGGTAAACCTTTTGATGACACACTATATAGGTCTATGATTGGGTCACTGTTATATTTAACTGCATCAAGACCTGATATCATGTTTAGTGTGTCATGTGTGCTAGGTTTCAACCTTATCCTAAGGTATCTCATTACAATGCGGTGAAAAAGATATTCAGATATCTTAAACACACACCTCACTTAGGACTTTGGTATGATAGAAACGCTAAGTTGGAATTGTATGCTTATAGCGACGCTGATTATGGTGGTTGAAAATTAGATAGAAAATCCACTAGCGGTACATGTCAATTCATAGAAACCAAGTTGATCTCTTGGTTTTCTAAGAAACAAGCTAGTGTAGCACTCTCTACCACCGAAGCCGAGTATATAGCCTTAAGCTTATGCACTACCCAAATACTTTGGCTTAAACAACAACTTAGTGATTTTGGCATTAAAATGAATACGATTCTAATTTTTTATGATAGCACAAGTGCGATCAATCTTTCTCGGAATCCGGTACTTCATTCTAAGGCTAAACACATTGAGGTAAGATACCATTCCTTCGAGATCATGTTCAAAATGAGGACATAACCATTGATCATGTAAGAACTGATCATCAAATAGCTGACATCTTCACCAAACCCCTTAATCAGGCCAATTTTGAAAACTTACGAGCCAAGTTAGGTATGATGACTTACGATACAATTGCATAGTTCTATCTTTTGCATGATTTTCAAAATAAAGGGGAGATAGAATAAGGACATGATTTTAGTTGGTAAGTCATGATTTTGATTTGAGTTGAATAATATGTTAACTTTCAATTGGTATAAGTTTTGAGCATAGGTTAAGGGAGAGAGTATAAGTTGAGGGGGAGCATATGAGCATATATGTCAAAAACAAGAGACTTGAAAGTTTGAAACAATTGGTATAGAATTGATGAAACAATTGGTAATTGGTGAGGTTTTCAAAAACAATTCAATTGGTATAAAATTGGTGGTGAGGTTTTCAAAAACAATTCAATTGGTATAAAATTGGTAAATATATGATAAATAATTGTTAAAGAGTTGTGACATTAAAAATCATGTTAGGTTATTTTGAAAATCATCCAAAAGGGAGAGAATATTGAGAAATATGTTTGGATAATTTTCAAGGTCACGATTTTAAGTGGTGAATGAATAAAAATGTCACACATGGTGTTATAAATGATTAAAAATTGAAAAAGTAGAGAAAAATGACATCGATCTCTCAGGTTGTTGCACTTCGATCGATCAATGTACTTCGATCCCTCACATCGATCGATCCATGTAAGAGAAAAACCAGGACCTTACTGTGAGACATCGATCTCTAAACCTGAGACACATCGATCGATCTATGTACATCGAACCCTCACTTTGATCGATCGATGTAGGTCAGAAAAAAACTCTGACTCACTGTGAGACATCGATCTCTGAAGCTGAGGCACTTCGATCGATCGATGTGTAGGGTTTTTAGAAATGTTTTTCTAAAATGTGATAAAGTGGTTGTTTTCATTTGTACATGATTTGTATATGCTCATTATGTTGATATTATGTGTTTTTGATGATTATAAATGCCTTGTGACTAATGTGCCTTGGAAGTTTCTACAACTTACCAAAAAGGGCAAAATTGGTATTTTGAGTTTTGTAGGAGAATGACATGGTGAAAATGTTTCAAGAACACATTCATATAATATTTATCATGACAACGATGGTATTATATTTATTTTTGACCATCCGGGTTATTTCTGGAGTTTTCTTTCACCAGGGGCATTTTGGTCATTTTACCCTTGAATGTAGTTTCAGAGTTTTTACTCAAGGAATCTCTTGAGTATATTATTATCTTCATTCGAAATTCGATTTATAATTATCTTGAAGATTATTTGGTGGTTTTCTATTATTTCTCTCAAATGATGATATTATCGACAGTAGCGGGATATGTGACGAGTTGTGATGTCACATTCTATTTTTTTTTTGAAGACCTTCTTCTATATGTTATTGGAGGATATTAATCATCATTTTTCAGATAATTTAAAGGTGTTAAAGGTGTGAAAGTGATCACAACATACAAGGAGAAAAGTGAGAATTTCGGTGTTATATGTTGATATAATCTTGTCAACTATTATTTGATGATTTCTCCTTCAAAAATCTAAGTTGATATACATATATACAACCTCAAAAACGTGTATATATAGGTGGAAATGATGGTGTACTCATTTTATGACTTGGTGACAAGTGGACCAACCAAAAAGAAGCTAGTTGGCAAAATTGCCAACTAGGAAAATTCAAACATGATTACCAACGGCTAGGCTGAAGTGTGAGCAGATTTTGAGTCAAATGGAGCTCTCACATGCCCTGTTATCTCGCCAAGGAGTTAAGGGTTTCTTGGTGGTATTATCCCTTAGTATTATATCTTTTTTCAAGCAGATTCCAAATCATTTTTAAGACAACAAATTCGGCCAAGCTGAAATTTAAGGTGGACCAATTATGTTGTTTTATTTTTGCCAAGTATACAAGGCGTTTATGTGGCCAACCAATGATGTGAATACACTTAAGCATTGATGATGAAGATGGAGACACATAAGAGTTCTTATCTTCAAGAGTCATTTCACACTATAAATAGGAAGCAAAGGTGAAGAAAAAGAAAACACACTTGAAAAACAAAAGTTGAATTGTCTTGCTATCTTATTCTCTTCATTCTTGTTTCATTCTTTGTAGCCAAGGTGTTCTTGTGATATTTGTTGTAGAGCTACAAGTCTCTTATGTCTCATTTGTAAGATTGATTAGCCAAATCTATAAGGCTACATCAATAGGTGATAGATGTGTTGCAACCAAGAGTTGCATTGAAGTGTTCATCCAATTCTTGAATAGGGTTGGTGTTTAACCCAAGGATCAAGCTTGGTTCTTGTTGTAATTTAGTTTATACCGTAGTGAAATCCAAGAAAAGGTATTCCTTGAGACTGGAGTAGGTCACATTGACCGAATCAGGATAAATCCTTGGTTTTCTTGTCTTCTTTACATTTTTCTGTTTTCTACCCGTTTTCCACTGCAGATTTCACACAACTTCTCATGTTTTGAAAAAATATCTAAACACTTTCAAAATTCGTGATTTTTTGTTGAGTTATACTTCAGACTGTTAGCTTTCATTTGCAACAAAAATCACTTGATTTGGTCAAGGGAAAGTTAGTCTTTCGGTCGTTGCAAGATAACTGCTCCAATCTGACTAGTTTTGAGAAAACTTGAATTCTGTTTTAACAAAGAATTGTTTGAGGTCAGGGCCTTTTGGAAACACAAACTACACATCCTAAGGAGTGTTTTGACATAAAGATCAACCTTTTTGGTTAATTATTTAAAGAGAAACTTGTTTTCCGATTTCAGCAATATTCTGTCCAATTGTTTCCAGATTGACTATCTGAATATTTTTATTTGTTTTAAGAGTCAAATGATCTTATTTTTTTCTGATTTTTGGACAGAATCTTGTCAAGACATTGAAGTTAAGTTCTCAAAATGTACATAATTTTTGGAGTTGTGTACAAGGATTTTTGAACTTTTCAAAAATAGGTTCTGAATATGAGGTGGTCGCAGATTCTGTTTTCAAATGAGATTTTAATCAAGTGTAGTAGTGTAATTTCCGCTAACCACTATTCACCCCCTCCTCTAGTGGTGTTTATTGCAGATTCACGGTCCAACAGTTGTCACTATTGTATCTGTCTACCAGGACATCATCGCCACTACTGGTGGCCCTCGAAATGTCCATAAAAGTGGCTCCATTTTCTTGGTCCATTGAATTGGACAACACTTTATGGTTATTCTTGCACCAATTCGGATAACCTAAACTCTGAAAATTATTCTATTTTGTGTGTTTCTTCATCCCACAATGGATACAAAAGAGTATCGATTTATACTCCTTGTCGTTGGCTGATAGTGTCGATTCGAGTCTACTTCGGTTTTTTAAGGCTTTGGTTGCCAAATTAAGCCATATCTCCGATGAAGTGTCAATTTTGCCTGAGAGGATCCGAGAGATTGGTTCATAGAGTGGGTTTGTGTGGACTGTGCCCCAAGGCTATTTCACAATAGACTGGCTATTGCATTATTAACTCATGCGGGATGTTTTCTATCTTTTGATTTGTATTGGTGTCTGAGTTATCATTGGTGCTCGACATTACTTGTTTGTTGGATTGCAGGTTGGCTTGTTGGGTTTGTTTGTGGCTGTTTGTGCTGGTTTTTCTGACTGTTAGTGGATGGTTATTTCATGAAATTGTTATTGGAGGATTTTTCTGATTTGTGTGGCTGTTCTTGGTGATTGTTCTGATACCGACTATATAAAAGAGTTTTGTTGACTCTGTAAAAATAGTTTGTTTTCATTGATGATCATTTGTATACATTAGTCGTATATATTTATCACAATTCTGCCGCTAACTATGATATGTAATCAATACAATATGATATGTAATCAATACAGTTACAACCGAATTGGATTTCTGATGCAACCTGTTCCAATTCACTCGATTTTGATTGTGTCAGCAGTTTGCCTCACGAGTATGATACTATAGGAATGGTTTAAAATGACAGCAACAATCCACCACTGAAAATTTTCAAATTCAAGAAGTTAGCGATACATAAATCAAGTTATTCACCATCCGTACAATGTCTTCAAACTATTTGTATATTAGTATCTTGGCAATGTGCAAAAGAATGTTTCGATTAACTTGAGTATGATCAATTGCTTTATGAGCGCATTCACAGCGGCCTTTTAACTCATATACTGCATAACTATCCCAACTTAAACGAGAAGTTTTTAACCAAATTCTGTAGAAACTCGGCATTTGGCTGGAGACTTCTCAACGATATAATTTCTTAGTAAGCTTCTTATCATCTGATAGGCTGTCATTTTGGAGCCTAACCTTTCCAATAAAAACATATTCCATGAGCAAAATAAGAGATTTGCAACCATCTCTAGCGATCATCAATCCACGCTGTACCTATGTATGTCATTCATGAAGTAGATACAGGGGAAGGTCTCAATCATGAGTTACTACTACAAATTCTCATCCCCCAAATCACCCATACCCATCCCTTTCAAACAAATTGCAGCGAAAAACAGAGGCCCCAATTGGTCTAGAAGGGGTATACTTCAACATTTAATAGCAGTCTTAGTATGAGATATTATGTGAAACCACCACTGCATCTTCAATAGACTTGAAATAGAATCCAATATTTCAAATCAAAATAGATTATTTGGAAATGAATCTGATTTTTCAGGATTTCACGTTTTAGGACCATATATTATATCGTTCTCATCAAGCTGGTTAAGACTTTTCGACACTAACTGATGGCCTTGCTCTAGGGAAAACTTGATCATTTCAAGCCACTCTTAAAGTTTCCAACTCCAACCAGACTTGCCTCCAAACAGCGACAAAAGAAAATTGATCCAAACAGAAACAACTATTAACATGACATAAAGCTAACTTCTGGCTCAGCCTAGTTTAGAGCACAAGTAATGCTTTGCACTAATCAAAGTAGTAAGCAAGGAAAACATCCACTCGAAAATAGGATATGCTACATGTAAGTCAGGATACTCTTATCATGAACGACAATGAGGGATAGGCTCACAATAGCTTTACTTCCAAAGACTGCAGTATTGATTCCACCAGCCAAATCTCCACACAGGATCAGACTAGATAGAACATACAGATACAGCCACACACCAGATAAAGTTACAACAAATAGCATGACAGAAGGTACAAAAAACTAGATGCACAATCACTTGATACAAGACAAGGAAGAAGTGGGCTCTTCCACAATACAAGGGAAGAAATCAATAAGATGGGTGGTAGTTGGTTGAGCTGTGCATTTCAAATCTGCCCAATCTAGAGCGTGTAACACTATCAACTGCTGCACCAAATACTCTTCGATTGTAATCATTATTGCTGTTGTCATAAGGTGATCTATATCCACCAGTCTGGTGTACAGATAAACCAGGGCTAAGGTCCCCTGGAAAAAGTACAACATCTAAAACATTGTTAGAGAAGGAAAAGAAATAAGAACTCATCTAGATTAGCCCATAAATGAAGCACAAACCGTTTGCACAGCTCATCACCTTGCGAATGATTTATTTGGTGATCTGAGAAACGGGATGATGACGATAACCTTAAGGAATTTGAAGAAACACCCGGTCCATCAGATGGTACATGATGAGGCCTTGGTTTGAGATGAGAATTAAATGGGGGCGGCGTTGATACTAGCAAACTTACTCTCTCTTTATCCCTTCCAGAAATCTGTTTTTCACATTCCAGATATTACAACATGACAAAGATAAGATGCAACATGAACTAAAAACTGCCAGCACAAGACACTGAGGCCAGGATCCATGGTAAGCTGATGGAGTTGCCTCTCCCTAGGCGGAATGAAAACAGAATTCCATAGGCTGTCCCAAGAGGAAGCAAAACATCTAACACATCCCATGGCATCCAACAACAACCCATTCACGCTGATATTAGGGTGAAAGGTTGAGGAGGTAAGAAACACAGTGATTTAGACAAAATTGCTAATCCTGAACAAGACATCAAAAGGCCATGGCAAACTAAACGCTAAGGCATAGTGGCAACTGAAAAGCAAGAATAAGAAGGAAGCTCGTGATTTATTAGATGGATGAAAAGCAAGATCTTCAGTGAGGAGAGCGAAGACTTCTTCTTTTTTTTTTTAAGTAGAGAGCAAAGACTTACTGCAAACTTCAATGTCCTGCTGTAGAGAGTCACAAGTCCAGAGAACAGCCTTACAGCATAGTCAGCTACCTCATCTGTCTCATATTGTGCAAATGCATAACCTTTAGGCTTATCAGTTTCTCTATCCCGAGGAATATGCAAATCTACCACTCTCCCTGCTTCAATGAGGATGTCATAAAGCACTCTATCATTGACTCTTTCATCTAAATTTCCTGATGCGAGAAAATCATTCCAATCAGATTATGGAGATAAACATATAGAATCATAAATCATGGCCAACTCAGAGGAGACAAATCCATGGTTGGAACATAGTTTATGTAATTATAGCACGGGATGGTTCAGTTGTCAAGCAACAGCTCAAGGAACGAAGATGCTACATCAAATGCATATCATCAAAACCAAAAGTTCACTATCTAGAAAGCAAGAAACAAAAAGCAATTAGAAATCTCCCCAAAAAAATAGAACTTTTATAAACCGAAAAGGACAAGGTAGCAAAGGGCAGGGATGAATGAGAATCCTAGTGCAGCTATAGAAGCTGTCACTATTTGCCATGTGATCACGAATCAAAAACACCCACTTACAAGCTTATCTGAAAAGGCTACTTATATTAGGCATACAGTCACCTGACCCTCTTCCAGACCAACAAATGAAGGTGGCCTTAATGCCCAGAATTCCGGTTACTATGCCACATGATATCAGTTATTGAAACCCCACACCTACACTTACCTTTTCCCAACTTCGAGGCACAAGGCAAAGTCCTAGGCTGTTCAATTTGCTGAACAATGGTGAGGCTGTGTTGAAAAGAACGTACATATAATTTGCTGAACGCAAGTGATGCTACATTGACATTCCCAATGCACAGAACAAAAAGGTAAGTGTAGGTGTGGGGTGACATTTAATCTTAGGGGGCTGCAATGATTGTGACATTCTCAATGTAGAGAACAAAAACAATTGTATATCACAAAAGCTGGTAAGCAACACAACTGCAACCAGGGATCAACTTTCAGGACGCACACAGTTAAGACTACAGCATATGCCGAAAAAATCTTCAAAACACACCAGCATGGACTATAGATGTCTTCAATGTTTCTAGGTTCACGTTGAAAAGCCAACACATCTAAAATCCAGGCACTTTAGTGATCTATTTACAGCTTGAGATTCTTCCCTAAATGGAGACACGTCAAAAGAAGAATTTAGGTTCCCCTGTGGTACAATATTGGTGCCTCAGAACTCTTAGCATAAAATCTGATATACATGGAAGTATGTTGGGCAATACCGCATAGACTCAGATATTCAAGTCAAACCCAGACAGCAGTCTATTGCTCTGTTAATCACGAGCTTTATTGCGACTAGCTCACTTCAACTCTGCTAAGAGTTGTGCTTAAAAAATATCCCTAAAACTCATCAGCTCATCAGGAGGGATCTCTACGACAAAAAGAATAAAAGAAAAAGACGAAATAAATCCCCTGCAAAAGTAAATCCTTGCATCACACCAATCATACACACAACTAAAAATTCATCAGAAGTTACAGAACTTAAATATGTATTCGCAGCAAAGGAACTTCGCCCATCCCCACGCGTTGCAAATTCATTCCTCCAAGACCACCACCACCACCATCCCCTTTTTCCCAGACAAGAAAGAGCATTAAAGGGGAAACAAATCACCGACAATAACGACAAGGCATAGACGAATGCGCACCAATGTAAACAGTGGAATTGGCATTTTCCGCCATCCCCTGAATAGAATTATGCAGATAATTGAGAAAAGCCAAACCCTAGACGAGAACGTAAGGAAAGAAATGACTGTACATTAATTTCAGACTCTAAAATCCCGGGATAAGTATTAAAATTCTAAGCAATGTAATATAGAAAATAATGAAGATAAAAGAGGATAAAAAGTAGAGAATAAAAATATTTTTTTTTATTAAAATGTGTATATAATATGTCTAACAAATGTCTTCTTTATAGGACTTTGGCGATGATGATACATTGGATTGGTATAACTTTTGTTGTTCTCAAGAATACTTAGGACATCTACAATTCATAATATCCATAACATTCCCCCCTTGGATGTCCAAATTTATAGAACATGTCTCGTTAAAACCTTGACAAGAACAACCCAGTGGGATAAAAACTTGGACGAAGGAAAAAGAGTACGCATTCATAAAAATTGATTCGTATGATGCACAGCCTCGTTAAAACCTTGCCAAGAAAAACCTAATGTGATAAAAACTTGGACGAAAGAAAAAGAGTACGGTACGTATGTAGCAATCACACTCCCCTGATGCAGGCATAAGGTATTTAAGTCAACAAATTCCAATGTTGTAGACCATCTTTCTAAACATAGCAAAATTCTTGCTCGATTGTATATGCTGTGCAATAGAATCAAAAAGAGTACAGAATGAGAAACTGAGCAAGAAATCAATTTTCTTTCTTGTGTATTCCATTTCAATATTGCTGTAAGTTATACAGGAAGGTATATACAATTATAAGGAATCATAATCAATACCAAATCTATTATATCTAAATATAGTTTCAATCATATTCCTAAACTAGTGCTCAAATCAATCACATTTATTTACAACCATAACTATTCTGTTAATTTAGGGATTCTGACACTCCCCCTCAAGTTGAATTGTGGGGTCAACCACATTCAACTTGCACATAACAGCTTCAAACTTCTTTCCATTTACTGCCTTGGTTAATACATCAGCAAGTTGATCTTCTGATCGAACAAACGGTAACTCAATCACTCCACTTTCCAACTTTTCCTTGATAAAGTGACGGTCAATCTCTATATGTTTGGTTCGATCGTGCTGGACAGGGTTTTCAGATATGCTGATTGAAGCTTTATTATCACATAGCAAAGGTGTGGGAAGGTTCACTTTCAGGTCAATGTCTCTTAACAATTTCTGTATCCATAGTATCTCGGTAATTCCCTTTGTGATTCCGCAGAAATCTGCTTCAGCACTTGACAAGGCGACAACCTTCTGCTTCTTGCTCCTCCATGTCACCAGGTTTCCTCCTACTAAGGTAAAGTAACCTGAGGTGGACTTTCTATCTGACAGATTTGCAGCCCAGTCAGCATCCGTATATGCCTGAATATCCATATGTCCGTTGTTCTTGAACACGATACCTCTTCCTAGTGTGTACTTCAAGTATCGTAGTATGCGTATAACTGCTTCCATATGCTTCTCTTGAGGATTGTGCATAAACTGGCTTACTACACTTACTGCATATGCAATATCTGGCCATGTGTGAGATATGTAGATCAATTTTCCGACCAACCGTTGATATTGTCCCTTATACGTAGATGGTCCTCCTTCGATGAATGTCAACTTGTGGTTCACCGCCATAGGAGTATCACATGGCTTACAGTCAATCATTCCTACCTCGGCCAACAAATCCAGGATATATTTTCGCTGTGATATGTAGATTCCTGACCTTGATCTCAACACTTCAATACCTAGGAAATATTTGAGTCATCCTAGGTCCTTCATTTCGAACTTCGTGAAGAGATGTGTCCGAAGATGGGTCATCTCTTCAACATCAATACCTGTAATAACCATATCATCAACATATATAATTAAACAAGTTACCATACCTTGTCTTTTCTTGATAAATAGTGTGTGGTCCGCATTGCTCTGTTGGTAACCATCTTGTCTCATAACTTCGGTGAATCTACCGAACCAGGCTCGAGGTGATTATCGACTTAATCTGCATACCTCTCTGGTTTTGAAAGACTCAGTAAAGCCAGGTGGTGGATCCATGTACACTTCTTCCTCCAATTATCCGTGTAAGAATGCATTTTTAACATCAAACTGGTGAAGCGGCCAGTATTGAGTTGCGGCAATGGAAAACAATACTCTGATGGTATCTATTCGGGCCACTAGTGAGAAGGTTTCTGAATAGTCGACGCCATACGTCTGGGTGTATCCCTTAGCCACTAGGCAAGCCTTATATCGCTCAATACTTCCATCAGCTTTATGTTTGATCGTAAAGATCCACCTACACCCAACAGGTTTTTTTCCGGGAGGAAGAACACATCGTTCCCATGTCCTGTTTTTCTCCAGTGCACTCATTTCAGCTTCCATAGCTTGCTTCCACAGAGGATGATTTTGAGCTTCTTCTACAGTCTGAGGTAGTGTTTCTGAGCATAAATTTGTGAAGAACCCTTGGGCCTGATTTGAGACTTCAGGTATGGACACCTCAACGGGATATCGGGAAGATTTAGAATTTTTGGTTGGTGAGTATCGATTGGGTGGAACCCCTCGATTTGTTCTTGGTGGCAACACTCGGCTAGGTATATGTATTTGTTCTCCTATCTTTGATGTATTTGTAGGTTCAGTGGAGAGGTTACTGCAAGGGAGGTCTGCACAAGAATCACAGGATGGTCTGGGAGGGGTATTAGTGTCAAAATCATTTACCATAGATGTAGATTGATTATTATACATATCGAAATTTGTTACCTCTAGCATTTCACTTGCTGGTGACGCATCATCAGTAGTAGGTACTGGATCCACAAGCTGCCCATTGTTAAGACCGTCGGTGCAGTCGGCGCCATCTACTTGCTGTGTTGGAACCACTGTCGGACCTGTATGTGGTGGCACAAGCCAATATAGGGTTCCATCATTTTGGGTGTGAGGCTCCCCCTGAACCCGAGATTGGTAGTAATATTCTGTTTCAAGGAAGACACAGTTCATGGTAACATGTATACGATGGGTCCGGGGGTTATAACATCGATAGCCCTTTTGAGTGGTGGCATAGCCGACAAAAATGCATTTATCTGCGCAGGGGTCAAGTTTGGTTCGTTCATGTTTAGGGTTATGTAAGAACACAGTACATCCAAATACCCGAGGCGGAAGAGTGAATATGGATGGGATATCATGTTGGGTGGATAGTGTCTGAATAGGTGTGTGGTAATTGAGCATTTTAGATGGGAGTCGGTTTATTAAGTAGGTAGCTGTGGATACTGCCTCCGGCCAGAAACTCATCGGAACATGTGAATCAATCATCATAGCTCTAGTCATCTCAAGAATCATACGGTTTCGTCTCTCAGCAACCCCATTTTGTTCAGGTGTGTGGGGGCAAGTGGTTTGATGAATAATCCCATTGTCCTGAAGGAATTGGCTTAAATTTTTATCTAAGTATTCTCCCCCATTGTCAGAACGAAGAATTTTAATTTTGGTATCAAACTGTGTATGTATCATATGGTAGAAGTGTGCAAATTTTTGATGAACTTCAGATTTATGTTTTATCGCGTATAACCATGTCATGCGAGAGAAATCATCGACAAATATCACATAATATTGGAAACCAAGAGCAGTAGAATATGGTGAAGGCCCTCATACATCAAAGTGGACTAGGGCAAACATACGATCAACTCTAGTATTATTTGGCAAATAAGATGCCCGAGTCTGTTTCGACCGGAGACAAGTATCACAATGGAAAGTGTTTTTTTGAGAAGTGAACAATGTAGGAAACAAATGTTTTAAGTAAGAAAATGATGGATGACCTAGACGGCGATACCACAACCATACTTGCCTTCTAGCAGTCCCGGTAGCAAGATTAGACTGTCCCTGTTGCCCAACAATGTCAACAAAGTACAGGCCGCGGCGTTCAGTACAACGCCCAATGATCGTCCCCGTACGAATGTCCTACAAGAGGCAAAAATTAGGATATAGTATAACAACACAATCTAATTCTTTGGTAATATGACTGACAGACAGTAGTTTATTAGATAGAGCTGGTACATATAAGCAATTTTTTAGGGTCATGGTAGGGGTTATGGATATAGAACCACTACTGGCAACTAGAATGGTTTTGCCATTGGCAACTTCAACAGAGGTCTTAGTTGGTGGTGTGTTCGTTAATGTCTAAAGGATCGAAGGTCATTGTATCTGTTGCCCCACAATCAAGGATCCACTGGGAGTGATCCTTGATTAGGTGACATGAGGGTAAATTGGTTATTTTTGGTTCAATCTGGGGCGATTTGTTAATTTCAGGGAAAGTGTGGGCTGGATTGGGCAATTGATTATGAGGGAGGGACTCACATGCGTATTCTGGATTTGTGGGGACTTCGGGTGGATAAGTCAAAGTTTTGGGGCTATTTTGGAAAACCGTTGAAAATTCAGGACCTAAGTGTTGTTCCTCGCAAAAAACAGGGGCCTCATCATTAATTATTGAGTATATAAAGGGAAAGGAATTAGGGTTAGGGGCTGCCGCCCCAACCCTTTTACCTCTTGTGGGTTTGCGTTCTGTCTCGAGACCTCCAGAGGCTTCCGTCGCCTCTTCTGGTTCTCCTCCGCCGGTTGCCTGAGCTGCAGTTGCTCTCTCCCCTTTCTTCTTTTGAAATTCTTCCCACCATTCTGGATACCCGTTTAGTTTGAAGCATTTTTCGCGGGTATGGCCCTTGCGTTTACAGTGGCTACATTCCTGTGTTTTCTCCTCACCACCACGACGTGATGACTGGCCTGAGCGTAATGGTGGTGCCCCTTGCTGTTTGATAGTCTCCGATGTTCCTTTTGAGGTCAAACCTTGTCCTACCCCAAGTGATGAGTTTATCTCTGATGGGGACGTGGTGAGCACCCCCCTATGTACTTCTAAGCGTCTGAGCTCGTTGTATGCAGTTTCCACCGTCGGTCTGGGCTCCCTTTTGAGTATTTCCTTCTTGGTGTCGTTATATCTCTAATCAACTGCTAAGACCAGTTGATAGAGTCTCTGCTCTTGAATCTTTCGGGCATATGTTGCAATATCTGATGGTGATTCCATAGGGTTTGGGTCCAGCGTGTCTATGGACATCCAAAGCCCCTAGAATTGATCCCAGAGTGCTTCAAGTGGACGGCTCCCTTGTTTAATCGAGTAGCACTGTTTGTGTAAATCAAAAATCTATAGCGAGTCACTTTCAGATCCGTAGGTTACCGCCAACCCGTCCCATAGTGCTTTGGCTGTTGAGTATCTCGACACATTGTTGACTAAACTGTCGTCAATATTGTCTATTAACCATGTGAATACCATTTGATTTTGTTATTCACATGTGGGATATGCTGGATCCGAAGGCAGGGGGTGGAGGGACCCCTGTGATGTGGGAGCTCTTCCCCTTGCCTCCCAACGCGATTTTCATAAGCCTACACCAGAGGCTGTAGTTGTTGCTCGTTAATTTGACCTTCAGTGTTAAGTTGGCAGCAGGTGGTGCATGATTCATGTTCAGGCTTTGTTGTAGAAATTTTGCGAATTGTTTAGAGAAACCAAAGTTCACTGGGAAGTTTGGTTTATTTTCTGTAGTTTCTGTTCTGGTTTCTGATGATTCTGGATTCTGAGACATTGTGCTAATGCATTGCAGGTATTAATTTGATATTTGAACAAGAATGACTGCACTTGGTCAGGATGCAATGAAGAAGTCAATAGTTTGAGCTCTTTCGGGTAATTCAAATATACGGTAAGGGAGGCAATGAAGAACTCAGTATTCTGAGCCCCTTCAGGTAAGGCAGATACGAAGCTTGGTTATCGGGTAAGGTAGATGGCAATGATGAACTCAACTTCTGATCCAAAACAATCACTGGATCACCGCAGGTTCAAAGGACTGAATCCTGCTCTGATACCATGTGCAATAGAATCAAAAAGAGTACAGAATGAGAAACTGATCAAGAAATCAATTTTTTTTCTTGTGTATTCTATTTCGGTATTGCTGTAATTTATACAGGAAGGTATATACAATTATAAGGAATCATAATCAATGCCAAATCTATTCTATCTAAATATAGTTTCAATCATATTCCTAAACTAGTGCTCAAATCAATCACATTTATTTACAACCATAACTGTTCCGTTAATTTAGGGATTCTGACATATGCCGGATATTAATGTCACCATTGATCAATACATGCGGCATTATCCTCAAACAATATTGTCAGAGTATTTCTTAGTGAAGATAATCCACATGACTCTTGGATATGTTGAATCATCAACCTCAACCGTGTGCATCCACGACCTGCTTCATGTAATGCAAAAATCTCTGAATGGTTGGAAGAGGTGGCTGTTAATGTCTGCTTCACTTATCTCCATGATATGGCTGCACCTCCACAAGTAAAGGCGTATCCACTTTGTGATCTTCCCTTATGAGAATCAAATAGATAGTCAGCGTCAGCATAACCTACTAATTGTGACCCGGAATTCTTTGAGCAATATAAACCCATATCTGGTGTTCTACGAAGATAACGTAAAATGTGTTTGACATCATTCTAATGTCTTCGTGTTGGTGTTGAGTTATAAGTTGCCAATAAATTTACTGAAAAGCTATATCTCGTCTTGAGCAATTCGTAAGATACATTAATGCAAAAAATGCACTAAGATATGGTACTTCTGGACCTAATAATTCTTCATTATCTTTTAGTTGTCGAAATGAATCTTTCTTTACATGTAACGATCATACAACCATATGACTACTCAATGGAAGAGCTTTATCCATATAGAATCGTTTTAAGATATTCTCAGTATATGTAGGTTGATGGAGAAAAATTCTATTAGACAAGTGCTAGATCTGCAGGACGAGACAAAATTTGATCTTACTAATATTTTTCATCCAAACTCTTTCATGTGATAATTAGCAGTTTTAATAAGCTCTTCAGGAGTTCCAACAAGATTTAAATCAACATATGCCACAATTATAGAGAATCTACTATCAAATCTCTTGATAAATACAAAAGGACAAACTGGACTATTTATATATCATTCTTTGACAAGGTACTCACAAAGACTATTATACCACATCTTGCGAGATTGTTTTAATTCATATAAGGATCTCTGTAATTTGATTGAGTATAATCCATGCGTCCTTTGATTATATGTTTTTCACGCAATTTAAATCCTTCTCGGATTTTCATATAAATATCATTATCTAATGATTCATATAAGTATGGGAGAACCACATCCACTAACCGCATATCAAGGTTTTCAGTGACTGTTAGGTGTTGAGAAATATGTTAGGATAATTTTCAAAATTGTGATTCTAAGTGTTGAATACTAAAATAATACAAAGGGATGTTATAAAGTGTTACACATGATATTATAAATGATAAAAAGGTGAAATATATCAAACAAGTGAGAAAAATGATATCGATCTCTCAGGTATAGATACTTCAATCGATCGATGTACATCAGTCCCTCACATCGATCGATCCATGTATGGCAGAATAAAACCAAAACCTTACTGTGAGACATCGATCTCTAAACGTGAGACGTATTGATCGATTGATGTACATCAGTCTCTCGCATTAATCGATCAATGTAAGAGATATCTGAAATAGAACCTCACTATGAGACATCGATCTCTCAAGTACGGACACTTCGAACTATGATGTCCTTAGGGTTTTGAAAATTTTATCTAAAATGTGATAAAATAGTTGTTTTCGTTTGCATATATGTTTTTAATGTTTTGCATAAATATTTATTGTGATTTTAATACTTGAATTTGATAAATATTATTATGTTTTGTGACTAATGTGTCTTAGAAGTTTCTACAACTTACCAAAAAGGGCAAAAGGGGTATTTTGAGTTCTTATAGATACATGACATGGAGAAAATCATTCAAGGACATATTTATGACTTATTTATCATTACAAATGTGTTCTTATATTTATTTCTGGTCATCGAGGATATTTTCGGAGTTTTCTATCTTTAGGTATATTTTCGTCACTTTACTCCCAATGGTATTTTCGTCTTTTTGATCAAGGACAGCACTTGAGTTTGATATTAATTTCATTACGGAGCTTATATTTGGCATTCTTGAAGATTATTATGGGATTATACATTCTATTCTTGAAATTAAACACGTTATCGACATCGACGGAATATGTGATGGTTTTCGATGTCACATTCTATTTTCTTCTTGAAGACATTTATGCATATATTATTGGAGGTTCTTATCTATATTTTTGCAGAGAATTCGAGGGTATTCTTGGAACAAAATTCACCACAACTTACAAGGAGAAAAATGTGAGAATTTTGAATTATACGTTGACAAAGTCTTGTCAATTTTTATCTACTTATTTCTCTTCAATAAATCTGAGTTTGTACACTTATTTATGGCTGCAGAACATGCTCATACATATGTCAAAGATTTTCCATTCATGTTGTGACTTGTGTCCAAGATTATGCCACATGGACCAATCAAATACAAACTAGTAGGCAAAAAGTGCCAACTTGGAAATTCAAAGATGACGGCAACGGTCACAAAGGCTGTTGGGTAGCTGATTTTATTCAAAAATATCAGCCATCACATGTACTATATTAATGCCAAGAAGTTGAGGGATTCTTGGAGGAATATGCCATTTATATTATCCTCATTTTGAAAAAATTTCCATGTCATTTTCAAGGTGAAAATTTCGGCCAAGATAAGATGCAAAGGTGGACAAATCATTCTTCTTGAAATTTCCAAGTGTGCGAGGTGCTAAGATGACCATCCAACGATATGAAGGCACATAAGCTTTGATGATGATGAAGGTGATATATTAGCATTCTTATCTTCAAGGGGTACCTCACACTATAAATAAAAGGCAAGGTGAAGTAGAGCAACACACAACTTGAGAACAACAACTTGAAGATCATATTCTTTCTATCTTCGATTCTCTTATTTCTTTTTTTGTTAAAATGCTAATATTAACCAGAAAAATCAAAACATCAAGAGGATGCGGCCTATACAATAGCCGTATTTGTAGGTCAACATGCTGACGTACATGCACTTTTCAGTAATGTAAAGCAATCTTAAACTATATAAGTAGCGCCTATGTCTAAGATATGTGGGTAGAGCTTATACATATATATATACATGAGTGCATATTCTATGTGTTACATCTCTAGATACAAATACTTCTCCTTCAAAAATACATATGTTCCGAGCTTGCCAAATATGATACATCGTCGCAGCCAAGACAATTTTTGTTGCCTTGGCTTTCAGTGCTTTCCCTTTAAGTCTTCTCGATCCCCAGGCTAGTAGCCTGCTGATAGAGTAGATCCTTTGTAGAAAAGCTAGCTATGCTGAGATGGTTAGCCAATTTTGATTGGTAGCTGAGCAGAAGAAAAAGAGGTGCTGCAGCGTCTCTTGTCCTGCCGAGCAGAGGTGACATTCTCTATTTTCTAAATAAACAAGTGTTCCTTGATGGGAAGCTTGTTCAGTCCAACAAGCCACAATGTGAAAGAGTATTTAGGGGTTACTGTTGAGTCCCAAACAATCTTGCATCAACTGACTTTACTGCCCTTATCCCTTAAACCCTTATACGCTAGACGAGGTCTGAGGGTACCTTCCGCTGTCCATGAGGTGATTACCTCTACAGCTGAGCTTCAGGAGCCTTCGCTAACTAGTAGCTGATCTCGGATCTTTATAAGTTTCTTCAAGAGGGGTGCGTCTGAGCTGCGACCCGTCCTTGACCACAGTGCACTATATAGTCTATATTTAGGATTCATCCATTGCACCCAAAGTGTGTCTTTCTTGTGATGCAAATCCCACAAGTGCTTGGTTAGCAGTGCCAAATTCTATTTCTCTTATTTCTTGCTCATTCTTTGTGTTGCTAGTATGTTTCATTGAGAATTGTTGTAGAGCTACACTTTACATCTCTTGTTTTATGTTTTGTAGATTGATTACCTATTTCTATAAGGCTACATCAATAGGTGGTATATGTATTGCAGTACAAGTTGCATAGATGTGATTAGTCAAGTCTTAAATATAATTGGTGTATAAGCCAAAGATCAAGCTCAACATTTCTTGTACTGGTATTGATTCATAGTGAAAGTCCAAGGAATGGTGTTCCTTGGGACTGGAGTAGGTCATATTGACCGAACCAGGATAAGTCTCTTGTGTTCTTGTCCTTCTACTTTTATTCTGCATTCTGCCTGTTTTTTCTACAGTTTTCACTCAACTTTATATAACTTGGAAAAATAGCAACATGTTTTTAAAATTATTGATTTTTGATGGAGAATGTTAGCTTTCATTTGCACAAAAAATCACTTGATTTGATCAAAAAAAAGTTAGTCTTTCAGTCTGTGAAAGATTATTTCTTCATTCTGCCAACAATCTGACGAGTTTCATAGAAACATGTTTATTTTATTAATCATAGGTTCAGGTCAGAACATAAACTAGACATTCTAAGAAATATTTTGACATAAAATCAATCTTTTTATATGAGAAAACAAAGAGTTATAGCCTTTCAAAGTTTGTCAACATTCTGTCCAAAACTGTCCAGATTGACCATAGGAATCTTTGTATTTTTTTGAAAGGTCAACGATTTTATTTTTAGCTCATTTTTGGACAGTATAAACTTAAGATTTTAGAATTGATTTATGAAAATTTTTATAATTTTGGGAGTTATGTACTGAGACTTTTAAAATTTCAAAAATGGGTATTGAATCTGAGAGGTTTCAGATTCTGATTTGAGAGGAGTTTTTCAAAGGTTTTATAAAATAGTGTGATTTCTGCTAACCACTATTCATTCCCCTCTAATGGTGTTTATTGTAGGTGTTACGGCCCAACACTAGGCTGATTAGATATCGTAATGTTATGACATCAATTAACGGGAAATATATTTGATGACAATCACCAGGTCTTTGTGAAAAACCTTTCGCAACAAGAGGTGCATTGTATTTCACAACCTCATTTTTCTCGTCGCGTTTTCGTACAAAGACCCATTTATATCCAATAGGTTTTATCCCTTTAGGGGTTTGGACTACATGTCCAAATACTTTGCGACTTTCTTACGGTTTTAGTTCTGCTTGGATTGCATCTTTCTATTTTGACCAATTATTTCCGTTTTGACACTCTTCAATGGATCTCGGTTCAGGATCCTCATTCAAAATTTCACATGCAATTGCATAAGCGAAAACATAATAAAAAATAACCTTTTGTCCATCCCATTTTTCTCCTGTACTTACATAATTCAAAGAGATCTCTTCAAAATTTTGTTTGCTTGCTTCTTCAAGAGTAACTTGTTACAATTTTAGATTGATCAGTTTCTATTTCTATAACACTTTTAAGTTGTCAACTTCTTTTCTTTTCTAGAATATTAACTTGTACCTTTCTCTTTTTGAGGGTTCTTATCTTTTGCACCGACTGGGGACCCATGTTTTCTGACTTGATTTTGGTACACCATCATTATGTCTTTTAGAAACATCAAGTCGAATCGGCATATTTATTGCCAGTACGTGGGATTTTGTTACCTTTTTTACTATCAGTAAATGCGCCAGACAACTGATTTGAAATATTCTGTAAATGGATTATCCTTCTTACTTCTTGCTTGCATTAATTTGTTCGTGGGTCAGGATGAAAAAAATGAAGGAATGTCCCATGTAATTTCACGCTATTCTTCAGGAAATGATACTTTCTCTCCCTTTAACGGCAGGAAAAATTGCTCATCAAAATGACAATCGGCATATCTCGCCTTAAATAAATCACCAATCAGAGGCTCATATATCTCATAATAGAAGGAGAATCAAAATCCATATATATTCTCAAACGTCTTTGAAGACCCAGTTTTGTTCATTGTAGTGGAGGCATTCGGAACATAAATCGCACAACCAAAAATTTTTAAAAGTGAAATATCAAGTTGTTGTCTAGATACCATCTGCAATGGAGAGTAGGGTTGAAACGAACTAGGTCTAAGCCTGACCAAAGCCAATGGATGCAGAATTGCATGTCCCCAAGCCGATGTAGGTTAATTTGACCTCAAAATCGCAGGTCGAGCAATCAGTTGTAAACGTTTGATAAATGACTCTGCCAGGCTATTTTGAGTGTGCACATGTGCCACTGAATGCTCAACGTCGATCTCAGTCGACAAAGGCTACGGTTCTTATTGAGAGCAAACTCATATGAGACCATCTTGAGGAGGCATCCAACAAGACCATAAAATAATGAAATGGTCCACAAGATAAATCAATAGGTCCACAAATATCCTTTTGTATTCGTTGTAAAAATATATGGAGGTTCATGTTTCTTTGGGGATGGACTCTTGCTTAGTTTCTCTCGTGAACAAGTGACACATATACAATCGCGAGATAAAAGAATCTTCTGGTTCTTTAAAGGGTGCCATGTGAGTTTCGTACAATTCTATGCATCATTACTGAACCCGAGCCAAGTCGATCATGTTATAACATAAATAGCTTTGGATCATGTTATATGTTCCGCATAATATTAGATGTATGCTCTATTGGTATTTAATATTAACTAGATGTATAGCCGTATAATATGTTGCTGGTTAATAACAATATTAGATTCTACTAGATGTATAGCCGCATAATACAATCCAGTTAAGAAATTTTCTTACACTATGCTCTATTGGTATTTAATATTAACTGGTTAGTAACAATATTAGATTCTACTAGATGTATAGCCGCATAATACAATCCAGTTAATATTAAATACCAAATGAGCTATGCTCTATTGACTAGATCATCTTTTACACTATGGACAAAGTCTTAAAAAACCTCACTCACCTTTAATTAGTGACTATATTTAATATATTATCCTTTCTTTTAATTCGGTTTTGTTAAAATATATTGTATGATAAAAATTCTTACCGTTATGCAGAATTTCTACATTGTTTTTCCTAATAACTGGTTTACATAACGCAATTTACACCATTTTTATAGGGGTGTTAACGAATCAACCCAAACCGAATACTAGGTTTTCGAATTCGGATTAATTTGGCTAAACAAACAATTCGTCTCGGTTTATTTAGCTAAGCGAACTTTAAAATTGGTTCGAGTTCAACTCGATAACCTTCTAACTATTTACACAAGCCGAATAGTTTGCGAGTTGTTCGGTTCATTTTAGTAAATGAACCCGAATAGTTGTTTGAGTTCAGCTCGTTTACTGACCATTAACGAATAAATACGAACCAAACTCAAACAGTTCGCGAACTGTTCGGTTCGTTGAACAACCCTACATTCTTATAAGAAAAGACCTTTGCAGGAACACGTATTCTTACAGCAAAAGACACGCGAGTTTTGTTCTAAGGTAACTTTGAAAACTTTTACATACAAAGAAATGAAATGAATCCGTGACCCGACTTTACCAACACCAACAACAACATTACGCCATTGTGTTAAAGACCCTCGTCTATGGCGAGATATGAGAGGGTCGGATGTACGCAACCACACTCATGTGGTAAAAATACACAGATGTTGTTTTTCGATGACCCATAACAAAAATTACATCAAGCTGTGTCGATCAACGACTACTTCACAATATAATAAGTGCAGATAATTTAGTGAGTCATTTTGCTTTATTTCATCATATTCGAAAGTTAAGTAAGACTATGTCCTTGACTCTATTGAAAAATCTAAGTATATTAGGTTTTTATGACAGAGATAACTATATTTGTTTATAGTTGGATCTGTTCACCGTACGGTATGCTGATGGATTTACCAGGTGACATGTTGAAGCAGTATGGTGAGAATAGACTAAAATAAGAGTTTTAAGATATGTTGCAGCAGTAAAGATGATCTAGCCTGAATCATTATATGTAATATATAAAAATTTCATATTCCCTTCATTCATGGTTTCAATATGAAAACCATCGAGACGTATATCCTTGGAACTCAATAGGTTTCTTTTTGATTTGGTATAAAATAATGTAGTAGTAACCAATACATGTGTACCACCCAGCAATATAATAGTTGCTCTTCTAGAGCCCTCAATCAATGTTGCAGTACCATAAATTATACTAACATTTTCTTTTGTCAATTATAACGTCGAAAAATATTTTTGATCACGAAGAATTATATGTGTCATTCCATTGTCAACCAGACAGTAACTGTTAATATTAACTAGATGTATGCTCTAACTCATACATAACATATACAATTTTCATTATTAAAATTTAATTCTAAATAATCAAGTCAAAAATAGTGAATTGTGTTTCTTGATGAAAAACCCTTCACACGGCAATTAGATTTTCTAAAATTTGTTTTTCAAGCCATGCTATAAATAATGAATTGGAATTATATAGGAAAAACAGACAAACAATTCTAAACATTTTTATTTAGGCAAATATAGTAGTGCATATCTTAACAAAAGTGCAAGCTATCACGAAACCAAAACTTATTTATAGCAATTCTTATAAAACATGAAATTTATCGAAACAATTTTCTTAATCATTCTTGATCATTCTCATTCACAAATTGGATCTTATTGGCATCCATGTTTGGGTATGTAAGAAAATGCTCCATATCGAAATAAATAAAATCCCTTGAATTCATTTGGTCATCATCAGTTATGTTACCGAAGTCAACATGAACTTGTTTTCCCATGTAATTATCCTTCTGGGATGCTTTATAAAGTTCAACCAAACGCTTTATAGTGCGGCAACTACGAGACCAATGTCTTTGGGCTCCACACCGATAACAAGTCTTTTCGTCATTCTTAGCCGATGCACCAATTTTCATGGTCTTTGTATTTTCTTGTGGCTTTTCTTGTTTTCCCATTTCAGGTGGTATGGTGTAAAAATTTTACCATGGTCACGACCACGGCCGCTATCACGTTGATTATTATAATGACTTACATTCACTTCAGGGAATAGTTGTGACGATGTCAGGTGAGAACTGTGGTTTTTCATCAAAAGTTCATTGTTTTGTTCAGCATCTAGCAGACAAAATCAGCTGATAATACTTTTCAAACTTTTTTTCCTATATTGTTGCTGCATGAGCATGTTAGATGCATGGAAAGTGGTGAACACTTTTTCTAGCATATCAGCATCGGTAATAGTGTAGCATCGGTGACTTACAAGTTTGAGTCTATATTATATGCTTCGGATATGTCATGCTTCGAGCATTTTAACTATCCATGCTTCAGGCATGTCAACTGTTCATGCTTCGGATATGTTAACTATTTATACTTCGGGCATATCAACTGTTTATGCTTAGGGCTTCAAGCCACACATTATTTTTTTAATCTTTAAACCGAATCTAGACTTCGCGATATATTATTTTTTATGAGTATTTCTAATATAAGAAAGAAGTATGTAATAATAAAATGCAAAAGAGGAACAAAACACAAATCTGGAAGATTTTTCCTGTAGGAAAAATTGTTTTGGAAATGCACTGATTGGATAAACCTAGATAGTCAAAAATACATCTCCACCGTTCAAAACGTACCTCTATATGTTAGGAACAATCTGTCAAAATTTAATGATGACCCGACGGTCGATGGCTTAGCAAATGCAATTTTTCTGGACTTGCGGAGAATTGTCCAGCACCTCCGGAAATTCAATATTGTTCTTTTTTTTTTCCTCTTGTGTCTCTAATACTTTTCTTGCTTTCTTGGATTTTTTATTAGAACAATCGTACAGATAACGTATTATAAATATAAGTGATGCAATATAGAAAATATTGAAGACAATGGAGGATAAGAAGTAGAGAATAAGAATGTATTCTTTTCTTATTGAAAGGTGTATATAATATGCCCAAAATAGTGTCCTATTTATAGGATTTTGGGGATAAAGATACATTGAATTTTTTACACCATTTGTTATTCTATAGGACACATTTGGATTGGTATAACCTTTATTGTTCTGAAAAATACCTTGGACATCCACCATTCATAATATCCATAACAATAAATACATTAATTTTTCCTCTCGTCAATTGCGTCTATTCTGACGTTCTTTACATACATTCGTTTCAATTTACTTATATAAGTATAATTACGTCTATGTCTATATATTTTAAAGTATAAATATACTTTATTAAACAAATAATGCTTTGATAGTGTTCTTAACATGCATGATTGGAAAATCGAATTTGTTGACTGACGAAGTCTAATCTACGTCTAGATCCGAGATGATCCAAATAGCGAGTAACGTCATCGATGATTTGCACAGACACCGTTTTCCACTATGAATAACGTTCCCCTAGCTGAACAGGGGTCGAGAACTCCATGTGATGCGTTGCTGGTTGACCAGAGGGGGTCGGCCTTTACCTTTTTATGGCCAAGGTGGCTTGAATGTCTAGATGGGGTTGAGTAGCGAAGATGTGTTTGACGTGACGCGTGCCTTTATCAAATTAAGTAATTTTGACTATGACGAGCCCAAACAAGCCCAAACAGACACATTTTTCGTGATTGTAACTGATAGTTTAGTTTGCCCTCATCATTGACGAAGTTTAAAATACTTGAAAATCAGGTCACATGGGGAGACAACAATAAATAAGAATGACAACAATAAATGTAAAATCATGGGTGAAGGATCTATTGGTAATGCCTCAACCTTTTCAACATCAAATATATTAATTTTTAACACTTATCGTATAACTTGTTAAGTGTATTCCAACTTAGTGAGAAATGATTTTAGGTATGCTTTAATCTTTCAAAATATAATACTAAGAATTCAAATGAGGAAACGATCTTTATTGTACATAGAGAAGTTAATGTTTGCACTCTAAATAGAGTTGAATGATCTACATTTAAAGATGTGCGGTTTCAGAAACCCTTCGGTTCCTTGTGCGGAACCGAGGTTGGTCTGTTTTGTTGCTTTTCGGTTCTGGCATGACTTCTTCATGGTTCTATTTGCGGTTTCATTTACGATTCTATTTATGGTTTTGACATGATTTATTTTTCTTTATAATTTACATGATACAGTAAATACAAAATACACTGAATGCATATGATAAATATATAGTATATAATTATATAAACTAGGTGTTCAATAGAACATTGGTGCATATACATGCTCCATAAATTATTTTTCTTATGGTATGTCCACCATAATTTGCCCGAAAAGGACTGTTGAAGAGATTCTAAACGTTGAATGCCTAAGCCCCATTCTTTTGTTGGTAGATATAGTTGATCCCATGATACCCAATGGTATCTAGTACTTGCTGGTGTGGACCCTCAGAAGAACCGAGATATCTTTTTATTTAATAGGGTCAACACACTTTCGGGAATATGAGAGGCAGCTAGGAGATACAAATGGATAGTACATAGCACATGCTTAAGAAGTATGAGTCGTCCAGCCTAACTGAGTAAGTTGGTATACCAGCCTTGTAGTTTGTTGTCAAAGTGCTTAATGAGTTGAGTGCAGTATTTGGCCCTATTTGTTTCCTTGAATAGCTGAGATCCTATGTATTTCATAGGAAGTGATGTAGAGGACCTACACAAGGCTTTCTCCATAGACTTAACTCTATTGATAGGCACCTTTGAGTCAGTGATAAACTGACACTTCCTAAAATTTACTAGTTGTCTAGAAGCCTCCTGATACTACAGAAAGAACTTCTTGAATTTGATAAGGTTAGGAATAGAACCATTGAGAAATATGAGGAGATCGTCTGCAAATGGTAAGTGCGTAATAGGCATGGATGTTTTGCCCATGGTATATCCTGTAATAGTGGCGAAGAGTATATGTGCTTTAATTCCTTTGCTGAACCCCTCTGGTGCTAATATAAACAGTAGTAGTGATAGTGGGTTACCCTGTTTAACCCATTTACCAGGTTTAAAAAACCCACATGGTATGCCATCAATGAAAATAGAGATGTAGGTGCTGCTAAGGTGATTTAGTATTAGTTTGATGAATGTGGTCGAGAACCCCATTTTAAGCATAATTGCCTCAAGATAATCTCAGCTAACCCTATCAAAAGCCTTGGCCATATCAAGCTTTAATATAACATTGGATCCATGGCTGCCTTTGTCTATCCAATGTACCATTTCATTGGCTAAAAGAACTTGCTATGTGATGTCTTTATTCTTCATAAAAACCAGCTTGTTCAAGAGAAATCAATTTGGGTAGAACAACATTAAGTCTATTAGTTAGAATTCGTGTGTTTACTTTACTCATGAATGTAGATAGACTTATGGACCTGTAGGCTCCAAAAGTAGCAACAGCTTCACATTTAAGGACAAGAAATACCAAAGTACTAGCCATTGCAGTGGGGATTGAGAATCCAAGAAAGAATTCGTGCACAACCTTGTACACATCGTCCTGAATAATTGTCCAACAGGTCCTGAAGAAAAATCCATTATAACCATCCGGACTTGCAGCACTCTGGAGATTTAGTTGCCAAACAACTTATTTAATTCCTTCCTTAGTTGACATTTGTGTCAACATCTTTTTGTCTTCTTGTTTAATCATGTTTGTGACAAAGTCAAGTATTGCATTATGGTTTTTGGCGCTTTCTCTTGCAAAATGCTTTGTGCAGAAAGCTAGTGCTGCGTTTTGAATTGAGTTCAGTGTATCACATTCATTGCCCTCAGCATCTTGAATTCGTCGGATTATGTGCATGGTTATTTTGTGTTTAACAAAACTATGGTAAAAGGAAGTATTGGTATCAGCTGCCCTTAACCATCGAACTTGTGCTTGTTGCTGTCAATAGTTGTTCTCCTGCTGTTGCCGTTATAAGTTCAACTTGTACAAGATGATAGGCCGTATGGGTGTCCTCATTGGGGGTTGAATCGTATTGTTGTTCTGTAGCAAGTACATGCTTTTAAGCTCTCTCCATTTTGCTAAAAATGTTGCCAAATATTGCCTGATTCCAGTGTTTTAGATCGTTCTTCAGGAGCTTAACTTTATTATACAATCCTTGGATACCCCTATAGTGGACTTTCATGATGTGGACATGAAGTATAAGACGTTCGGATGTAATTTCCAGGCATTCAAGAATCTGAAAGCTTTAGGAGCCGAAGGTGTCTGGACTTTACATTTTAGAAGAAGTGGAGCATGGTCTGATGTTGCTCGACTGAGGTGTAGAATAGAAATATCAGCGAAAGCATCATGGAAAAGTGTGTTACAGAGACATTTGTCCAACCTCCTCAAAACCTGCCCCTGTCCCCATCCTTTGGTCCAAGTGTATAGTGAACTATGAAACGGAAGATCAGTCAAACCACATTCAGTTACACAAGAAGAGAAATCCTCTAATGGAGCCAATGATGGAGATGTTGAACCTTTATGTTCATCCAAGGATAAGAACGTGTTGAAGTCCCCACCAATCGATCAAAGGAAGTCACTAGAGCCGTGAAATGCTTGCATTTCCTCCCACAGCTGCTTGCGCTCAGCAATAGTATGCTTTCTGTAGACCGCAATATACCAAAATTGTAGGACAATATTTTGCATATTAAACAGCAGGTGAGATGCCTGAACACCTGGTTTACTATTGTCATACCCCGTAATTTTCAAGATCGACATTAAATAATTAGAAAACAACTTTAAACATGATTTCATTAATTGTATAGGTTATGAGGCTTAGTTAAATAAAATATAGAAAAAGAAAAGAAAGGGTTAAAAGTTGGAATTAAGAAGTTAGCCAAAATACCAAAACTGCCCTCCATAATTAAATACAAGGGAAGTTACACAAAGAGAGCATAACTTCCCCTTAGTCCATTAAACCACTAGAGGGTCGGTTACAAGCAGAGAGGGAGGGAGAGATCGGCTGGAGAAAGAGAGAGAAAAGGAAGAGAAAACAGAAAGAAGAAGAAGAGAAGAAGAAAAGAAAGAAAGAGTGACCAATCTAGGTTCAACCTTTCTCGAAATCCTCAGTACACTCGTAAGACTAACTAGAAACAAAGGCAAGTAACCTTTCTATACGCTTTACGCAAATTTTGATTCAATAGGCCCTATGTTCTTATAAAGAGAAAATTCGGATCACACATTTGTAACCTTGATTTTTTTATGTTAAATGCTCTACTATATGTATTTGTTGTTTTTGGTTGTGTAAAGTCATGTTCCTTGGGCCAAATTCTGAGAATATCTATGTTGTGCTTAATTGTTGATAAACATGCCCTTAAAGTGTTATCTTTGTTGTAAATATTGTTTTGTGATAATTTTTGTGGGACCTGCAAGACACCACTAGAAGGAAGTGTTGAATAGTGGGTGCGGAAAATTTGGTTTTTAAAATGTTTTGGTCCAAAAACCCAACTTATGAAAACAGTTTCTGTTTTCAGGTCCTGTTTTGAAGCGTTTGAAAAACTAGGTTACATCCTTCAAAAATTCTGAAATTTGGAGATATTGTAGTCTCAGATGTTCTGAGTATCTCCTAAAAATTTCAGATCAAAATTCAACCTTTAACCCTTTGAAAAATTGTTTGTGGTCAGATTGCGGAAATCTGCCAGAAACAGTAGTCTGATTTGAAAATTTTATTCCGATTAATCCGTGGCTCCAAATGGTCTGAAAATGTAATGACAAACCCCTTACTATATTTATTTAAATGGGTTGAAATATTTTTGAAAAATTCCTTTGGGAAATATGTCAAATACGTTCAAGTTCTCAACCTTTGCAAGTCTGAAAATCAGATTGCACTAGTCTCAGAACTATTAATGTTTGAATGACTTATACTTGTCCAAAAGGGTTGAAACTTGCACCAAATGAAATTTAAGAGATGTGGCTATATTTCTTCAAAATTTTACAATTTTTGAATTTTTTTTACTATTTTTAAGATTACGATGAAATAGATGCATAGTGCAGGAAACTGAAAGTACTGTGCAGAAAAGTAGAGAACACAAGGAATTTTATACTGGTTCGGTTAAATCAACCTACTCCAGTCTTCGAGGACACCTTCCTCGATTATCACTAAACAAAATAACATCTTACCACACAAGGTTGATGGAGTTACACACCAACTCCAACCCATTACAATCGAAACAAGCAATCACAATGATCACAAACACCACCACCAAGCGTATGAAGGTTTGATCACACCTTGATCAACCTTTTACAAAAATAGGGCTTATATGGTGGTAAGAATAAAGCCTATTCAATATTTTTGACTATAGATACAATAGGCTTGAGAGAGAAGGAGAAGAAAGAAATGTAGAAGAGGATAGTAGAGAGTCTTTTTGCGCTTTAGAACTTATGAGACTTGTCTTTCATTTTCTTGGCTCTTCTTCTCCTCTTTTTATCTTGCATTGGCCACCCACACTAGGGCTTCTCTTCACCTTGGAAATTCTCTTTTAAGTCCTTGGAAGAATGCCTTGCACAGGTGTGACATCAACTTGCTTACTTTGCATAACTTGATTGGATGATTATCTTGGCCTTGCTTACTTGGCACTTCTTGATTGGATGAGATTTGTCATCACTTGATGACTGTAAAAATCTGAGAATAACACTTAAAACATGTTCCAAAAAGTAGTAATAACCTTGCCAACTATCACATAATTAATCCCACATAATTTACAAAGAAAATTTGTCTCCATTAACTCCAAGAATTCGGCCACCCTTATGCATCACATGCTGAAATTTTCAGCATGTGCAATAATCTCAAGATGTTCAAAGTATTGTCATATTATTATCACATCGATCCCTTGAAAATGGAGAAGCAAATTTATCACAATCAAGACTCAAAAATTCGGCTACTTAATGTATATATATATATATATATATATATATATATATATATATATATCTTGGAAGAATGCCTTGAACAGGTGTGACATCAACTTGCTTACTTTGCATAACTTGATTGGATGATTATCTTGGCCTTGCTTACTTGACACTTCTTGATTGGATGAGATTTGTCATCACTTGATGACTGTAAAAATCTGAGAATAACACTTAAAACATGTTCCAAAAAGTAGTAATAACCTTGCCAACTATCACATAATTAATCCCACATAATTTGCAAAGAAAATTTGTCTCCATTAACTCCAAGAATTCGGCCACCCTTATGCATCACATGCTGAAATTTTCAGCATGTGCAATAATCTCAAGATGTTCAAAGTATTGTCATATTATTATCACATCGATCCCTTGAAAATGGAGAAGCAAATTTATCACAATCAAGACTCAAAAATTCGGCTACTTAATGTCTCACTTAATATATATATATATATATATATATATAAATATATATATATATATATATATATATATATATATATATATATATATATATATATATATATAACGTGTGATATGATAAGGAGAGGAGACTTTCCATTCTTCAATTTGTTGTCTTCATGCCTTTTCCAAATATATCTCCATTTAATGAACTACTTAGTTCATTTAGCTAAGTACTTCACTTAATGAACTAGTTTATTTCATTAATGGTGACACCTGAAAATAGTTCAAACACAACAAATGTTTGCCATTTGATGTAAGCTTTAAAGTTTCATGGCTTGTTAGTACAGCAACATTATATATAAAGTATATAAGACAAGTTTGTCGCAAAAACGTGTCAAGTAATAAATTGTGTCATGCATTTCTTTAACACACGTTATTTAAATCATTCATTTTTTTGAATCACTCAAAATATTTTTCTCAACAATCTCCTCCTTTTGATGATTTACAAAATAACTTTAGTTCATGATTTAAATTTAACCGCTCCCCGTCCAATCGTGCACAAATTCAAATTTTGAATTTTGAATTCTCTCCCCCTTGATTTTTGCAATCAATCATTCTCTCTCCCCCTTAAATCATGCATTTTCTCCCCATTTATTTTGGAAATAAAATCAAAAGTGCATATAAGAAAGAAAAAAACTCATGCATTCTGATTTCGTTCTTAAGGGTTATTTATTCAACCCTTTGCAAATGTTCCTTTTGGTACCCAAATTTGGGTGACCTTTCTAGGTCTTCCAAAAGGCGATAAAGGAGATGAAGATGCAATATAATTGTAGCGCCTTGACCCAGACAGCGGAATCCGAACCGATTCATCCGTCGTAGCTTACTGAGAAGACTACAAGACGTCTCATCTCTCGAATACACATCATCAATGACGTAAGAGAAACAAGTGCGGAAACACACATCTCGTAAATCTAAACCATCAATGCAGTACGTCAAAATACAATGTGAATATCAAAAACTGTATATGGTCACAGCCATCTAAAACCTCAAATGAATAAGAAACAGAAATAACAGAAACTGTCTAATCAATTCTCTCCATCAGGTCTAAACATCCCATTCTGCCCACTCGCCGTCGTCTTCAATGAAAATCATGTCATACTCAGGTTCTCCTGTACCACAAAGGCAGTACCCTTAGCGAAAAACGCTAGCAAGTAACCCGCTTATAAGACATACGGGATCAACACATGGCAAGACATGAGTAATATGTAATTCAAGGGAATGGTGGGGCACATGTCTTGTAACTTTCAAATATATAACCAAATGACGCAACAGAGCAAGTACAGCAGTTTGCACGTAAATAACAACGCATTGCAAATCAACTAACGCACATATTCATACCACATTGACTCTCGTGATGCATGTCAAAATATGCACTACACTACACATTCACGTATGCATGAACGCCTTCTCTTTTAAAACAGTGCAATGCATGTCACAATGTCCAGTCACTTCACATAACTTTATACCCTGTAACGCGCCCCGACTTATATTTCCATCCCGGTTTACGTTACAGCCAACTTTATACCCTGTAATGCACCTCGGCTTATATTTCCATCCCGATTAGCATTACAGACAACTTTATACCCTGTAACGCTCCCCGGCTTATATTTCCATCCCGGTTTACGTTACAGTCTTTTGTGCCCTGCAATGCACCCCAGCTTAAATTTCTATCCCAGTTAACACTGCAGGTCACCTTCGCAAATCTGTGCCGAAGCACCTTTCTTTTCAAATCAATATGCAAATGCACGTGCCATGATGCAAGACTCCTCATTTCATTCTCATTTCTCATTCTCGTATGCAATTCACATTCATATAAGTCATTCATGTACACATGCGCACGTATAAGCAACACGCAAGCTTTCACTAAGTTACACGTCATAACTTAGGCTTCAATCATCTCGTACGTTCATTTCTTAACCCCTCTAAGTTATATACATTGAAATGCGATTCGGAAACCCCTTTCGAACTCTCCAAATTGATTCACCATCCTAAGCCATGTTCCCGAGACTTAAACTACCTTTAATCACGTCTTAAGAAGCCACTAAGGTCACCCAAAGGTTCCCTGAACTTCCCTCTTTCTTCCTCTATTTCCCACAAAATTGGCGGACTTCATTCCCTAGCTTCGATCGATCGACGTCCAACTGGGGACATCGATCTCTCCACTTCGATCGATCGATGTCCTACTGAGGACATCGATCTCTCAGGCTTACCCACATCGATCGATCGATGTCCTTCTGGGGACATCAATCTCTCCACTTCGATCGATCGATGTCCTACTGAGGACATTGATCTCTCAACAACCTGTACATCGATCGATCGATGTCCAACTGGGGACATCGATCTCTGACATCGATCGATCGATGTCTGCGGTTCCTCCAAACTTCCTCTGCGTTTTCTGCAACCACTGCGGAACCACAAAACACCAACCAATCCAAACATCGATCCATTCAATCCAAGCCTAATCCCTGCTATCATCCATGCTTACTATAGGTTCAAACACTTATACGCTATACCACACAACGGTTCAAGCCTAGAACGCAATTATCCGACTCGCTCAATCTAAAAAAACTCGTCTTTCCTCTCAAACCCTTCACAACTATGAAATCACGCAATCACATCAAGAAGGGATTCAAGGGGTAGGGATTTGCATGATTTCACATAGTCAACAATAACAACGAATGCCTTTCCATATACATTGGCCAAATCTCGAAACAAAAGCACATAGATCATAAACAAATAATCAAAGAACGAATCTACTGCATGGTGATCCAGTTTGATATCAAAATAGGCCGTTTATCTTTCACAAAACATAGGAACTTATAAGTAGATTACTTGCCTTTGATTACTCGAAGACGGATTGAGAAACGAATGACCTACGGATTGACTCCTGAGAGATCTTTCCTCCTAGGGCTGCAAGATGAATCGCCTATGGGAAGAGGGAATTGCGTCGTGTGAATAAGGGGAAGAGAAACTGACGTTCAGTCAGTTTTTATATGGGAAGGGGGGAAGTTTGGTGTTTCTAAATTATATCTTATTTTTCCTATTTATCTTAAAGGATAAATCCCAATATTTAATTCTAAAATTAAATACAAATTAATTTCTAATATTTATCCCTTCATTTAATTTTCATTAATCTAATTATTTAATTCGTAATTAGTTATGGTTGACCGTCATTAATTCCTGTTGACTATCATTAAACTCCGTTTAATTCCTTCTTGGCGTTTTGATTGACCTACGGAGGGTGCGGGGCATAACAATAATAGACGCTCGGTGCAAATCCATTTGGCCTTTGGCTGAGAATGCCATCATGCACATAGTATGATCTTTGTTTTTAATAAGCATTTCGGTTTGCATGCACGGGGCGTGATCTACATGAATTTTTATGATGTGGATTTCTCATATGCATCAATGGCTTCTTTTCATATTTGTATGGCGCAAAATTATATCTTGTATAATATGAGGAAGAATATGACGAGATGAAGGGGAGAGGGGGCCTAGGCGTCTTCTTAGGCACCATATGTATCTTAGGTGTTTCTATTTTCTTAGACAAAATGAATTTATTTGGTTTAATTGATGATTCATTTTTCTCAATGTATCCTAATCCGGTTTTATCACTATCATGCTTTTGTGATAAAATGATGTGATCTAGCATGTTAGTTCTCGTGTCAAATTTTTTTCATCATTTTGTCTAAATCCGTATTCCTTGATTTTAAATTTGAAATCTCGGATTTCATTTCATTATTATGTGTAATTAATGACGAGATCTTAGATTTTAATGCATTGATGATGCATGACGACTCTGTTAGTGTATGTGCCCTAGGCCATGATTTGGATATTTATGTTATGCATTTATTATTAATAAAAGAGGTTTTATTATCATTATTGTTGGTTAGTATGTTACACAATTTTGATATATGTCCCTGATTCATTATTGTTATGGAGATAAAATAATTTATAATCAGTATGAGTATTGATTTGATAATCATGAGATGATTATGTGTATGGTGATACGAATCAATCTCATAGATACTTGTTAGAGAACAGTGTATTGGATAGACCCATCATGAGATTGCTACATGGATTAGCGTCATAAGTAAATCTCATGATAGTCATGTTTTAATCCTTTGACTTGAGATTGTCATAGTTTCCAACATAAGGACTATTATATTTTGACATGATCAAACGTTATCCGTAACTGGATAATAATAAAGGTCATGATTGAATGTGATAGAAATTATGTAGAGGATATTGAACAATCAAGATAGAATTTGTCCCTCTCTTTTGAGAGAGATATCTTTGGGCCCCTCGATTAGTGAGACTGTGAAATGCATGGCCGTGCTCAAATGATTTGATAGTGTGATCAATATCATTTGTTTTATCAGTCTACTTAGAGATCGAGTAATCATATGTTTGAACTATATAAGTATGACGCTGACCATGACTTATGTTCAAACTAGATATCGTGTGACAAAGGGATTAATGCATGTACTATTATTAGGCTAGTTGGACTTTACTCGTATTAATTGGGTAGTTGTAATGCCTTGCTAGAGGCCAATTACGACTTGTTGGTTTAATAGAGATTTAATCAACTGCCAATTAATATGGGCCTATCGGGTCACACACAAGAATGCGTATGGCTGAGATTAATAATATTAATAATATTAATATTGGATATTAATTATTATTATTATTATTATTATTATCGTTTTTAATATTAATAATATTAATATTAGATATTAATTATTATTATTATTATTATTTTCGTTTTTGGTGATTATATATATGCATTATCGGATAATAACGAGAGAATCCGTATCTGATATAGATTTTGAATATCCTGTTACAATCCGTATCTGATATGGATTTTGATTGGCATCAACTAATCCGATTATGACTCGGATTTTGATGTCTACGTATGTGTATATATATTTGTGTATCTCGTATATACTACACACACAAAAATACAGAATCATCAAAGAGAAACCCTAGAGCCTTTTTGTGAAAAGCGAGTTCTTCAGCCGCGCCGTTTGAAGAGCTAGCACTCCGGGCGAAAGCGTTCGTGTGGATACCGACAGAGGGTGGTCGTATTTTCGCACCTCTTTCATCTGCAGATTTCGAATCTACGGAGGTAATTTTTGATTTCTGTTGTCGAATTAAACGAACAACATGGATCCTTGGTAGGAAATCGGAGATCGTTTTTTTGTTTTTTCCGCTGCGTGTTTTGCAGTGATCTCGTTAGATTTCCTAACAGTGGTATCAGAGCCACTTGTTGATTTCGTTTAAATCGATTATATCATGCTTATGTGATTAGATGTTTACTGATTTTCGTATGGCATGATATGTACAAAAACCCCAACTCGGATTTCATATGATAAGAAAAGAATGGTGTTTTTCAAATCGTTTTCATTAGATGATTTGTATACGGCGGTTTTCGTTTGTCATGTGATGATCAAAACGGATTCTGTTTATATTAGATATAAACATACGCTATGTGTAGAACCCTATTCGAATCTCATCTGGTGAGAGCGGATTGATGTTTTCAATTCGTTTTCATGAGACGTTATGATTCGAGATTGTTATATGTGATATAAAGTTTTCGTTTTTCATGTGATGATAAAAAACGATTATGTTTATATCAATATGAGCAACCGATAATGATTCTGTAAGAGTTATGCATATTCAAAACAGACAGATTATCAATTCGATTGATGATTCTGTTTTCGGATTTCGAATGGCAGATTGATTCTGTTTCGAATTTCGGACAACAGATTATCAATTCGATTGATGATTCTGTTTTGGTTTTTGAATGATAACTCTCGGTTCGATCGGTGCTTCTATAAGGGTTTACACGTAATCAAAACAGTAAGATCGTTAATATAATTGACGCGTCTGTGTTAGGGTTTCGAAAAGAAAATTATCAATGCGATTGATACTTTCTGTTTGGCTTCGACAGAAAGTATGCGTAAGCCCTATAGTTCGTTACCGTGACATTAAGAATGTCAATATATATTTATTTGTTATAATATGTTTGTGTAAAATATATTATAATTGTTGATGTCTTTGCATGGTGCATAGCATGGCCTCAGGACCTATGTGATTGACTTAGTCATATTTCTGTTTTGGGTTATTATGGCCTGCGTGCCGCTGTAGTTTTTATTGTATTTTATTATACAATTAGTTAGGGTTTTTCTTTATTATTGTAATAAATGAAGAATCAAGCTACAAAAGTAGTGATGGCGACACATACCAGGGACGAGTGGATTCCATAGAGATGGAGGCACGATCTCAAGACAAGAAGATATGTATCATTGCAAATGTTGTAATAGGAAGTCTTTCACATAGGGTTTCCTTTATGATCTTCATTTGGTCTCATGAAGATCATATTTAGTTTGGCCATGCTATGTCACGTTTACATATTTATCATTTTGTATGAGATGCGTGGATGATATATTATATATGCATATAGGATGCTACGATATAATGATATGCAATGCAAGACATAAACTAAGTTGAACCCTCATTAATAATTTAAGTCTTAATGCCATCCATGTCTTAAACACCTATTAAAACTGGGATTGTATTAAAGTAGGTATTGCCAAAGCAATGTGCTTTAAACATTCCTAGCTACGTAGGATGAGTAATAGTGCTACTCATATGTTTAAAATTGGTTAGACTTAATTGGGCTATCAAAACGGTTTTAGGCTCAAGGAATTAGATGGAATCTAAGATACAATGATATATGATGTCATTATTCCATAAATTCTAAGAGTTACATGAGATGTAATTGGTAAAGATGTTACCTACCTAAATAACTTAATTTTAAGCGTCATGCCAAAGCTGAGTTTAGAATTAAGTCAAATATGGATCTTAGCTCACTAAAATATTTCTTTTGAGGGTTATGTTTTAGTGAGAGTTTTATAAATTTTAACCTTATTATTAATAACGTGTTACTTTGCATGTTTTGTAGATCATAAATGGCCGCTAATAACAATTCCACCTTATCGCTGCGATCTATCCTTGAGAAGGAAAAACTAAAAGAATGTGGGACTAATTTTGTTGACTGGTTTCGAAACTTGAGAATTGTTCTCAAACAAGAAAAGAAGTCTTACGTGCTCGATGACCCTGTCCCTGAACCCCCTCCTGCTGATGCTTCTGCTGCTGTTAAGAACAAGTATAAGAAGCATGTGGAAGATTCAAACGACATAGGATGTCTTATGTTGGCAACTATGTGTTCAGGACTTCAGAAAGACCTGGAACACTTAGAAGCTTATGAGATGAGTGTGCATCTCAAACAAGCTTTCCAACAACAGGCTAGGCATGATAGGTTCGACACCGCCGTTGCACTTTTTGACTGTAAGATGTCTGAAGGTGAATCTGTTAGCGCTCATGTTTTAAAAATGAAAGGCTATATAGATCACCTTGCAAGACTCGGATATCCCCTGAGTTTGGAACTCGCTATGGATTTGATCCTACACTCTTTGCCTAGCAGTTTTTCTCAGTTCGTAATGAACTACAATATGAACAATATGGAAAAGTCCATTCCTGAGCTACATGGTATGCTCAAAACTGCTGAGGGGAATATCAAAAAGCCTACCCATGTATTGAGTGTCAATACTAAGCTAATGAAAAGGAAAGCTAAAGGCAAGGGTAAGGCTAAAAGTGCAAAGGGTGCAAAAGGGGCAAAGGGTCAAGCTAAACCGAAACCTGGTCCCAAGGCAAAGGTTCCTAAGGAAGGAACTTGTTTCCATTGCAACAAGCCTGGGCATTGGAAAAGAAATTGTGATGTTTATTTAGAGGAGTTGAAGAAGCTGAAGGGTAGTACGACTACATCTTCAGGTATTTTTGTTATAGAAATTAATTTATCTACTTTTTCTTCCTGGGTATTAGGTACTGGATGTGGATCCCATATTTGTACAAATATGCAGGGGCTCAAAAGGAGTAGGATGCTGAAGAAGGGCGAGGTGGACCTACGTGTTGGCAATAGAGCAAGAGTTGCTGCTATAGCTGTAGGGACCTATGAGCTTGTCTTGCCCAATGGGCTTTTGTTAGTTTTAAACAATTGCTTTTATGTTCCTACTATGAGTAGGAATCTTATTTCGGTGTCTGTTTTGGATGATGAAGGTTATTCATTTTTAATTAAAAATAAGAAGTGTTCTATTTTTGATAAAAATGACTTGCTTTATTGTATTGCAAGTAGTTATAATGGCATTTATGTCCTTAACCTTGATGATTCCAATGACGGTAATATTTATAACATATCTTCAAAGAGAACTAAGCCAAATGAACTAAACCCTTCATATTTATGGCATTGTCGCCTTAGCCATATAAATGAGAAGCGCGTATCTAAACTCCATCAAGATGGATTATTAGATTCATTTGATTTTGAATCATTTGAAAATTGCGAGTCTTGTTTGCTTGGAAAGATGACAAAGACTCCTTTTACTGGACATAGTGAAAGGGCTAATGACTTATTGGGCTTGGTACATACAGATGTATGCGGCCCAATCAGCATTAGTGACAGGGGAGGATTTCAGTATTTCATTACTTTTACTGATGATTTCAGTAGGTATGGCTATGTATACCTAATGAAACATAAACATGAGTCTTTTGAAATGTTTAGAACTTTTCAAAATGAAGTACAAAATCAACTTGGTAAGACAATTAAAACCCTTCGATCAGATCGAGGTGGTGAATATTTGAGCCAAGAATTTGACCAACATCTAAGAAATTGTGGAATCGTTTCACAGTTGACTCCTCCAGGAACTCTACAATGGAATGGTGTTTCTGAAAGGAGAAATCAGACTTTATTGGATATGGTTCGATCTATGATGGGTCAAGTATATCTTCCTTTATCCTTTTGGGGTTATGCCTTGGAGACAGCTGCATTCATTTTGAAACCGTGTACCATCTAAAGCGGTTGAAAAGACACCATATGAGATGTGGACTGGTAAGAGACCCAGTTTTTCTTTTCTTAAGATTTGGGGTTGTGAAGCTTATGTGAAAAGATTAATGTCAGATAAGCTAGCTCCAAAATCTATCAAATGTATTTTTGTGGGGTATCCTAAAGAAACTAAAGGGTACTATTTCTATATTCCCTCAGAGAACAAAGTGTTTGTTGCTCGAAATGGAGTCTTTTTGGAACGGAGTTCCTCTCCAAGAGAACAAGTGGGAGTATAGTACAACTTGAGGAAACTCAAGTTCCACAAGATATCGTTGAACCGTCTTTAGAGACGATTTCAGAACCACAAACAGTTGTGGAACCTGAAAATGTAACACAAGTCCAACGCAGATCTGATAGGATACATCGTCAGCCAGAGAGATACGGATTTCTTGTGACTGATGATAGTCAAGTTATGCTCATAGATAAAGATGAGCCTACTACCTATCAGGAAGCTGTGTCAGGTCCAGATTCAGATAAATGGCTTGGAGCCATGAATTCTGAGATGTAATCCATGTTTGATAACCAAGTTTGGTCTTTAATTGATCCTCCAGAGGGTATTAAGACTATTGGTTGCAAATGGGTTTTCAAGAAGAAAACTGACATGGATGGAAATGTGCAAACCTACAAAGCAAGGCTTGTGGCTAAAGGTTTCAAGCAAACTCATGGTATAGACTATGATGAAACCTTTTCACCAGTAGCTATGCTTAAGTCTATTCGAATTCTCCTTGCCATTGCAGCATACTATGATTATGAGATATGGAAAATGGATGTCAAAACTGCTTTCCTTAATGGAAATTTACTCGAGGATGTGTACATGACACAACCTGAGGGTTTTGTAAATCCTGAGAATTCAAAGAAAGTTTTGCAAGCTTCAAAGGTCCATCTATGGATTGAAGCAAGCATCTCGAAGCTGGAATCTTCGTTTTGATGAAACAGTTAAGAACTTTGGTTTCATCAAGAATGAAGATGAACCTTGTGTTTACAAGATGGTCAGTGGGAGTGCAGTAGTGTTTCTGGTCTTATATGTGGATGACATATTGCTTATTGGGAATGATATCCCTACCTTGCAAAAGGTTAAGGCTTGGTTAGGGAATTCATTTTCAATGAAGGAGTTGGGTGAGGCTACCTATATCCTTGGTATCAAGATCTATAGAGATAGATCTAAAAGGATAATAGGCTTGAGTCAGAGTACATACATAGATAAAATGTTGAAAAGGTTCAACATGCAAGAGTCCAAGAAAGGATTCCTGCCTATGTCTCATGGCATTCATCTTAGCAAGAATCAATGTCCTCAGACATCTGATGAGCGAGATCGAATGAATAAAATTCCTTATGCTTCTGCTATAGGATCGATCATGTATGCCATGTTATGTACTAGACCAGATGTCTCATATCCATTGAGCACAACAAGTAGATATCAAGCTGACCCTGGTGAAGGTCACTGGACAGCTGTCAAGAATATTCTTAAGTACCTCAGAAGGACTAAAGATGTATTGTTGGTTTATGGAGGTTTGGATGACGAGTTAGTTGTAAATGGTTACACAGATGCTAGCTTCCAAACCGACATAGATGATTTCAGATCGCAGTCCGGTTTTGTATTCACATTGAATGGTGGAGCTGTTAGTTGGAAGAGTTCAAAACAAAGCACTGTGGCTGATTCTACAACAGAGGCTGAGTATATAGCAGCATCAGATGCAGCTAAAGAAGCAGTTTGGTTGAAGAAGTTCATCACTGAGCTAGGAGCAGTACCTAGCATTGCAAATCCTGTGGACATTTATTGTGACAACAATGGTGCCATAGCACAAGCAAAAGAGCCTAGGTCTCATCAGAGATCTAAACATATACTCAGACGCTACCATCTCATTCGAGACATCATCGATAGAGGAGATATCAAGATATGCAAAGTTGACACAAACGATAACATAGCGGATCTATTGACTAAGCCTCTCTCACGGGTCAAGCATGATCAGCACACTAGATCTATGGGTCTCAGATATTTGTAGGCCTAGTGCAAGTGGGAGATTGTTAGTGTATGTGCCCTAGGCCATGATTTGGATATTTATGTTATGCATTTATTATTATTAAAAGAGGTTTTATTATCATTATTGTTGGTTAGTATGTTACACAATTTTGATATATGTCCCTGATTCATTATTGTTATGGAGATAAAATAATTTATAATCAGTATGAGTATTGATTTGATAATCATGAGATGATTATGTGTATGGTGATACGAATCAATCTCATAGATACTTGTTAGAGAACAGTGTATTGGATAGACCCATCATGAGATTGCTACATGGATTAGCGTCATAAGTAAATCTCATGATAGTCATGTTTTAATCCTTTGACTTGAGATTGTCATAGTTTCCAACATAAGGACCATTATATTTTGACATGATCAAACGTTATCCGTAACTGGATAATAATAAAGGTCATGATTGAATGTGATAGAAATTATGTAGAGGATATTGAACAATCAAGATAGAATTTGTCCCTCTCTTTTGAGAGAGATATCTTTGGGCCCCTCGATTAGTGAGACTGTGAAATGCATGGCCGTGCTCAAATGATTTGATAGTGTGATCAATATCATTTGTTTTATCAGTCTACTTAGAGATCGAGTAATCATATGTTTGAACTATATAAGTATGACGCTGACCATGACTTATGTTCAAACTAGATATCGTGTGACAAAGGGATTAATGCATGTACTATTATTAGGCTAGTTGGACTTTACTCGTATTAATTGGGTAGTTGTAATGCCTTGCTAGAGGCCAATTACGACTTGTTGGTTTAATAGAGATTTAATCAACTGCCAATTAATATGGGCCTATCGGGTCACACACAAGAATGCGTATGGCTGAGATTAATAATATTAATATTGGATATTAATTATTATTATTATTATTATTATTATTATTATTATTATTATTGTTTTTAATATTAATAATATTAATAATGGATATTAATTATTATTATTATTATTTTCGTTTTTGGTGATTATATATATATGCATTATCGGATAATAACGAGAGAATCCGTATCTGATATGGATTTGAATATCCTGTTACAATCCGTATCTGATATGGATTTTGATTGGCATCAACTAATCCGATTATGACTCAGATTTTGATGTCTACGTATGTGTATATATATTTGTGTATCTCGTATATACTACACACACAAAAATACAGAATCATCAAAGAGAAACCCTAGAGCCGTTTTTGTTAAAAGCGAGTTCTTCAGCCGCGCCGTTTGAAGAGCTAGCACTCCGGGCGGAAGCGTTCGTGTGGATACCGACAGAGGGTGGTCGTATTTTCGCACCTCTTTCATCTGCAGATTTCGAATCTACGGAGGTAATTTTTGATTTCTGTTGTCGAATTAAACGAACAACATGGATCCTTGGTAGGAAATCGGAGATCGTTTTTTTTGTTTTTCCGC